>JAQBSW010003904.1:0-75000 GCA_029291075.1 Eudiplozoon nipponicum | reverse complement strand
TTCCGAAGATTTTATATGAAGCTAAATCCACCACTGTTTGTATGCCCATCAGTATAGGAGATTGTATCGCTTAATTGTACCACATACCTTAACCAAATATATAGTGGGCAAAGAGCGTAATACCGGCTCCTAACGAGGAGTCGTCAGTAAGCACGAAATGAATGCATATAACTACAATACCATGAAAAATTTGAACTTGCAGAACTGATTATGTGAACATGAATATTTATTGACTCTATGACAAAATTGAAACTATTTTCGGATGAGTTCCACTACCAAAATAAAGAAATGTTTATGTACAACTGTATAAATCTACAGAGAAGCACTTGATGCAAACAGCTTTTAGTCTCTCATTGGACTACAATTCTTTACCATTTTATTACGAGAAATTTTCAAAACTATCTTGTAACTAACCGATTGGATGCAGTTCTACTACTGAAACTACTTCAAATATTATGCGTAATTTAAGCTGCACTTCGCAGATTTCAGAAGTCCATACTCTGTTATCAGAATGAACACTACAAAGATATTATAACTGCACAGGCAGTTTTAACGCCTCGATTCCGTCTCGAATGCGTTAAAAAAATTCAATGAGCATTGTTCCTTATCCGTTTCATTTCATGCTGCCAAAAAATTATAACATAAGAATATCGATGTGATTCCCACATGTTTGTGCAGAATATTCGATCTTCGAGAAACGGAGTGAAACATTATTAGACGGTCTTGATGTTCCGTAGACCTATGGAACTACAAAATATGCATACTGAGGGCATTCCGACTTCTTCTGCCTTCATTGTAAATAAAAGAATGCTCGCTTTGTATATAGGCGGTTACTTAGGGAATTCCTTAATAGGATACCAGCAATCAAACTACTGGGATCATAAGCAACCTTTAATCTTGTATCAACATGGGGTACGTGTACATATCCTACAGATACAATCGCTGTCTGTTTAGCAGAATTTCGTTTATCAAAGTACCATGGTTTGTCACCTTCCTAGCAACAGGATCGACGTAGCTAAGCTATGTTTGAAGACGCTTTTGTTAAAGCAATAAATAAAATATGACAACAATAGAACAATAACTAAGAGCAAGATTGAATCCTGAGAGCGTTGTTGTGGATATTTTATAACAGAAAAACACTTACAAAAGCTCCGCTTCTTTGGCTGTTATAACCAAGCTTGGAATCACAGTTCTGGGCGCTAACTGAAATGTCCGTATACTGCTCAATGTCAGAGGTTACACTTGATTTCTCTTTAAATAAACCATACTTACCATTAGACGAATAATTTGCAGTCAAGAAAAATATATTGATAGCACCAACAACCATGCTATCTACGCGAAAACTATCATCTTCCAAGCGAGAATTTATGGCTCTAGACAAAATGGATGCCAGTTATGTCGCATTACATATATGCCAAAGGCACTATCACATAATAACATTATAATAATAACTTTCCCCATTTGTTGAGCCTTAATAGATACATTGTAGAACACTAATAGATAAATTTGAGGCAAAAAATGCCAATCCCACACTATACCTGTTTGCCAGCCATGAATGTATTACTAGCTTGAAAGACAGGAGCCCTCTTGTTCCACAATTCATTTCATAGATTCTTCCTCCAATTAAGTAACTGGAATGTGTCATAACAGGAACCAAGTAACTTATTTGCCACAATATTGTGTTTTATAAAGGACTCAACAATAATCGCTTTGAATCAAACTTCCTTCATAGTTACTTCACAACGGCTGACTTTCGTGAGAGAGAGAGAGAAGCCGGCTTTCGGAGCAACACGATTCATAGCGTGGCACCTAGTCAATACCTTAAATCAAAAGCGGTGTTTCGAATATGATAAATTTTAATCATGAATTAAATTTATAATATTGTGCAAACAATATTGTCAATACCACTCGGAGCTGTGTCCCAAGTATTATGGAACTCTTGAGTGTAAACAAGGTCACATCCATTTTGAACCGGAGGGTCAAATACACGCACTTAAAGTCAATAGAATGATTCAACTCTGTATTCAAACACATTAACGAAATCAAACAATAGCAAAGAATCGTCTTTACTACTAAGTATATAGCTCCGACTTTGCCCAGACCTATCGCCTGGAGCACAACCAATTACAGCAAATACTAGCGAAAACTTTAATTACAATAAAAGCATTTACCAAAGAAGACCAAAATCTAGACAATTATAAAAATATAAAGTATAAATGAATATTTCCCCTTTAAGACGAAAATTCAAAATCACATTAATAAAATATAAACGTAAACACTACAGAAAGTAAATATATCCCTACCCTTTATTACATGCAAGTTTGTCCGCACCGTGGAGATGGTCATGTGTACACCGCACGTCCCACGCCAGAATAACTGCATTCCCCTCCGAGCGTGACTTCTTCTTCTTCTGCGACGCTTTCTTATTAGGTTTTTTTCTTTTCAATAAACTTATCGAAACAAAGATGATAAATGTTGAAGAGGTAAAAAATGCAATAGAGTAGAAAATACAGATTTACAAATATACGTATTAATTTAATAATGACAATAAAAATTTTATAAAATCAGGTATCAAATATTTTTTTCCAGATGAAGCATTCATTGTTTTTATTATTATAATTAAGGTTGCGATCTTGATCTAAGCACCTGACCCATTAATTACTTACATGTCAGTATAAACTAAGAAAAGGAAATTCATCAAGTAGACCAGCTTCACTCTTATTTGGAACTCATCATGTACTGGCCAGAATTTGCCGCGTGATAACAAAATAAAATACACGAACCTTCTTAAGACAGTCTCTAACCCTGGGCAATATTATACCTAACAAAAAGGAAAACATTTAAACATTAGTAATATCATAGATGTATTAAATCCTATAAAAAGATCGTATTCTCATGTTTGATCAAGAAACATTGCTCACAATCAAGGTAAGAAAAGGAGAACATAAAACGGCATGTCAGTATGGACATGTTATTAGGCACGACCTTGCCCGTAATGCAGTTGAGAAGCACAACTAACTGCAATGACTTTAACGCATAGCCATATGTAGTCGTAACAGGAGGACGAAATTGATTATGGAATCTAACAAAATCAAACCAGGAGATGAGATTTGCAATGAAACAGCGGTGAAAAATCGTTAGATTCAATTTGCAATACAGCATTTGTTAAAGCTAAAAAATGACGATTGCACGAATCAGAATCTGAAGCTATCTACAGTAAAAGATTAAGAATATTTTATTAAAATGACTTTCTTATCTTATTATAGATTAATCGATTATCGATAGCACAATTCTTCCAAATTTATCATATAACAAACTTTTATTGTACCTTTTATTTTATGGCCATTAGCAAGTTGAACGCTAACTAAAGATTATTTTCAGAATTTTCTTGTCATACCATTCAATATTTTATTTCATATCTTAATTAACAGGGAGAAGATTTTCTGCCTCTGTCCATTTATTGAAATCACCTTGGTTTTACGTTATTTTATATGTTAAGAATAAAACAATTATTCTTACGCGCGCAAAGTGTAAATTAACATCTATTGACGCAGTCTCACTTAGATTAATGTACATGTGTATTAATTATACTTAAACGAATACTTATAAAGTATACACGTATATATGCGCATACGCGACGTATATCTATCTAAATAAATGTTAACAGCTGTTATTAAACAAGTCAGTCCTATGTATAATACGGGTGGTTTGAGAAAATGTTCATCCATGCATAGTTTGTCTGGTTTTAAGTTTTATCACTCTCCGTAGAATTAGGTTATTAAAAGTGCATTTGCTTTATTGGGCTCCCGACTCTAAAATTTTAGGTAAGTCTCAATTACGTCTTTTCATATGGTGACTACCAAAGCAAATCGTCTAAAGCATGTAGAGTAAATTCAAATTCAGCCACCAATTTCAAGTAGGTGATTGTGCATAGCAGCTATGAACATACACACAAACGTGAAGCGCACCTATTTAGTAAAACGTCAGTCAGACGTAAGAATGATATGACTAAGGGAAATATTGAACTTGGTTTATTAGATTGTTTATATGACTTTTGATGCGTTGTCGACCAATGTAGGATACCGGCAAAAGCATTCGAAATATTTCCGTTAAGGAAATTAAAAAACAGATCACGTAGATAGGAAATTTCTAGTCTCGAAAATTCGTTAGAATTCGTTATCGTTAGTACACAATCTGGGGCATAACATCCCATACTCTCTTTCTTAGGCTATCGTTTGAAGTTTTTAAGTGGTGCAACATAAACATGTGAGTCCATGTAGGCTTTGTGAAAACTTATACACGCTTATAGCGCACGAATGTTCAAACGGAATATGGACGGCTGTACAGAGATAAAATGCATTCTTTGTGTGGCGGCATAACGATTGTGTACTGATTCAATGATGTATCCAGTACATCAGTGTTAGGCCGTAGAGTACTTGAAAGGCCACAACCATTGTTTGATTAGAGATATGGTAACAATTATGACACTACCTCATCTACATAGCTAACATCGTTACGAAGTGTGGCAATATGTCATCGGTAGTGTAGGAAAGAGGAATTCAGCACGAGGAAATTCAAACTAATGACAATATTTGAGCCTGATGCCCTTGTCACCGAAATTTTCATCCAGGATCTCTCTTCCTATAACTCTGTATCTCAAGAGGTCTTGACCTAGTTTAGTGCTGAAAGCACAGACAATCACTAGAACATCCAACATATTCTAAAATCAGAAACCAAATCTGAGATGTCCTAAAATAATTCATCATCAAATTGATGAAATCAAGGACCAATCATCCTTCATGGAACCTAGTGCATGTTAGTATATTTTGCCAGCCATAAAAGACAAACTGGCTCCCGGAACAGAAGTGCTCAGATACATAGAGCCATCTTTTGGCTTAAACAAAACATGGTGACTAACGAAGTTAGCTACAAGCCCATCGCACGTACTTTGGCGTATGATTAGCTCCATTACAAAAGAAATAGCATGTCATCTTTCTATCAATTATCAATGGAGAATGTGCATGTAAGCACTGCTTTTAGGAATTCTACGAGAGACAGAGCGGCACATCAAGCACTAACAATTTCATTTGCTTTCATTCTAAATCGCAAAAATATTGGTTCTACTCAATATAGAAAAAATGCATTCTGTCATGATGGGTCCACTTTTAGATTAAGAATATATATATATATATATATATATATATTTTTTCAAAAGTATTACTACAAATTAAAAATAAAATAGGTTTACCCATCAGCACGCTGGTAGCTATCTTCTATACTGTCCGAATCGGTGGATTCCGATGATGATGATACTGGTTCCATAGCTTCGGTTCCCGCACAAATTAATGATCCATCTGGGCTTATAGAGCAAGCAGAAAATACACCATTGCGCAAGTAATCCTGAGCATTAATATGTAACTAGAAAAAATAGAAGAAACGTGTACAAAAAGCAAACAGAAACAGACTAAACTTAAGCATGAATCCTTAAGTTTAAACTCGCACATGTTCCGGAATTAGATACACGTGTAGAACTTTATATGAGTTATGATGTTACGAATATGAGATTAAATTATGTGACTATTTCTCATTGTAGTCGCTAGTATAGCATACTTACAAACTATAAAGTTCACTAACATGACATTTTAAAATCACGATTATGTTGAGGAATTTATAAAATTTACGAAATAATTAAAACTGTGATCTCTGCTATCTAAGCCTTGAAGTAAAACTGAGCCGACCGTAGGAAATAATAATAGCGATGTGACTAAATATAAAATAGTACTCCTTCAAATGAAATAATTTACTGTGAAATATATTGAGGCGATGTTTAATTCAACATTGGACATGTATGACAAAATTTAAGTTAATATAATTTAAAGTACCGATAGCCCTACTTTTATACGAAACACAACTTTTCTGTTTATTCCGATATGGTTGAAGAAAGCGAAAATCTCTATAGAGATTTTTAAAGGAAAAGGTGGAATCAATACTGCAACATTGACACAATCTAAACTGTAGCCTTCAGGTAAATGAAGTCGAATAACTAAACGAGATTTGGTTGCGCGGGCGGTGATAACAATAACTTCAATCAAGTTTGTGTAGCATTATGTACAATATGGTTTACCGGTAATGGTTACTAGTGATCGTGGAAGTCAGTTTATGTCTGAACTATTTATCAGATCATTGAACGCCATGAGGATAGAAGTAAGACACACATGTGCATATAATCTCTGAGGCTTCACAGGGAATTGAAGGCTGCATTACGCTGCACAGAAGGACCCCAATGGATCCATGGTTTGATCAAAGCTTTGCTTGCAAAGCGAAACAGATACAGAGCACAGTTAGGAGCTTCTATAGCAGAACTTGTTTATAAACATACATTGAGATTAAGCCTCAAGTTCATTAGATTTGTTAGTTGGAGCACTGAGAGGTAAAATGAGTCATGTCTCCAACCATGACTAGAAGTCCGAGGTCTCCATGCAGTGTATCTTTAGATTTATAGCTGGCATCACATGTATACATAAATAACAAGAACAGAAAATCGTCCAACTCCGTTCCATAAAAGGGCCATTCGAAGTTAATCGAATAACATAAAAATGCATTTATATATGTGAATGGCATAGTAGACTGTATAGCACTGGATCGCCGCATTCTACGGTGTACCTGGATGGAGGAGGAGACCGAGGAACGGTACTCATCGGAGTATCAAGAAGCTGAGAAGAGATCTGACTCGAAAATGTGCTAAAAGGAAGAAGATCCAGAAAGATGTTAAAATTTAAACCAAGAAAAATGAACAAAGAGATCGACAGAATATGAATGTGAAAGTTAGCGAAGTACCAGCATGACATGTTGAAACTCATTCTGGACGAGTCGTCAAGAAACCGAAGAATGAATTTGTGATGTATGAGCAAAAATCTTAATATGAGGGTGTATGTGGAAGTCAATTAACTTATGGTACATTAATTAACCCACCATATAAAAATAAATAAATTTTATTTTTGGACATCTGTTGTTAACAATGGTTTCAGAAACAAAGTTTTTATATTTTAATTTTTCGTGCATATTCTCGAAGATTTTGAATTGTCTTTGGTAACTTGATTATTCAGTCTTCTTGAGATTTTGAGTTGCGTGGTACACATACTGTATGTTTCCCGAGAGAAATTTAGCGAAGTGACATTTTGTCAATAAACTAATCGAATTGATCAGAAATTATTATTCTTATTGGTATTACGGAAAGTCACTGAAATTCGCCACCGGTAATAATCGTGGATACACTGTTTTCTTGGTTTTCATTTCCACAAAGAAAATCTGTATCAATCAGTGAGACAATGAGCATACGCACTTTATTATACTAAATCTTAATTTAACATAATGGCTCACGGCAGTAAGTGCGGGATAAAGAGCACTTGACCGAAGGGCATAAGAAAATTAGCTTAAGAGAAAGGACCGAGGAATTTAATTGTTCTAAATTAGATGATCGTTTCACATATATAGGAAATCCGAGACTCGCGTCCCAGTGGCTCTGTTGTGGTAGTGAGCAAAGTGCCTTCACATATGTAAAAGTGAATGAAGCAGTGACTAGCAATTGTTTATCAATAAAAATAGCAAATTGTAGACTATATAAAGGTCTTAAGTTATCAGTAACGTTGCCTGATTGCTTTTATAAACAGGTTTAATAATAATACATTTTGTAGAAAAACGAAGTACACCCAGCCCGACAATTATCATTATTGAATGTTGAAGATTTATTTTGCTCAGTTCTGTGGATTTAACCGCATTTTTCTTGTGCGGGCCAATAGATAGCACTCTTAGGTCGGTAAAATCTTGAATTTTTATCTTTTCAGTTGCTCTGCTTATTGGCATCGATTGATGGGTTCTCACTTGTCCCTTCATTTTTGAGCCTTTCATCAGCTGATTGACTGAAAATGACGTCTGATCAAGGACAATGGAAAATCTTGATCAAACGTCATTTACAGTCAATCAGCTGATAAAAGGCTAAAAAATGAAGGGACAAGTGAGAACCCATAAATCGATGCCAATAAGCAGAGCAACTGAAAAAGATAAAAAATTCAAGATTTTACCGACCTAAGAGTGCTATCTATTGTCCCGCACAAGAAAAATGCGGTCAAATCCACAATTATCATTATTATACGAGATTTAAAATGACCAAGACACAAGTAAAAAGCGCAAATAAAGACCACAACAGCATTAAAAAATTAACATACACAATCTTCTTTCATTCGCGCATCCCAAAGCTTTAGGATGCCTTCTTGTGAGGCAGTCAACAACAAATTCGACTTGATGGAAAAACTTGATGAAATACAGCGCCCATCGGTGGAAATAGGAAATTCGGTTGACGTAATAACATCAGTTTTGTAAATTGCTTTATTTGAACAAACATAGAAACAACTTGTATAATCATGTGCAACACTTATGTTGTACTCGCCTAACTCGCGAAAACATTTGTAGACTTCAGCTGACATTTAATAATAATAAATAATAAATAAAACGACCGAATATTCCTCAATCTTATATAACAATCATAATTATCTAGACAATCAATATGTGAAAAAAAATTTGTATTTAAAAACAAATTTTAGATCTTATTAATAAAAATCCAAGATTTCATCACTTTGTTATTTAAAGAAAAATAAAGACTAAAGCTTGAATTTTTTGAACAATTACGTAATATCTAAAACCAATGTGTAACGACACAAATCAATCGCCGACATATTGCGTAAATTAAATTCAAATTTATTTACGTTGCACCAATGAGAAAAAAGCAAATTGCCGTTTAACCACGTTTAACCACGTTTAACCAATAGTATGCAAGTACACATATTGCATGCTATTTAAGCACGGTAATTTACCATGCAAGTCAGTTGTGTCATTTGCCGTCTACCTGCTTCACGTGTGTGCGTTCTGTCGGCTGTCAATACGTGTGCGCTCTGTCGGCTGTCAATACCTACGCTGGTGATTTGATCGTTTCTCCAACAACTAACTACATCCGTGACTCATCTTGTTGCGGGATACCGGAGAGACGAGCCAATTGAGTGCAGGACCTGCAGGACACCATCCACAACGCGATCACAGCTCAACCACGGGAGCGACAACTCAACCAGAGTCCACCCAAGGCTCTAGGACATCTTCAACTCTGAAGACTTCAAGAGAACGCATTACCAGGCCCTCTTAAGGGCCCCCCATATCAGTAACTAATCTCTATTCAGAGCACCTTAACCGAGTTTGTAACGTCGTACGGCATTTACTTGAAGCCGGGGCGTTTACAAAATTGGCGACCGCGCCAGGATATTGATTATTGTTCTGATTTTTTTGGTATAAATAAAATTGACTTCCTTTTTCATCTATTTGGGATAAAAATCGATTAAGATTTGCGTTTTATCTACCGTGATCGTGGCCATCTGTGAATTTTTTTTGGGGGATATAATAATAATAGATTGACATTTGTGTTTTCTTTACCCTGACCGTGGATTTCTGGGAAATTGTTGGGTATATATTCGTGGATAACACATCGGCATCAAAGGCCAACGGGTCCTTTGTTCATCTTTTCTACGTACAAAACGGCACTCAACAACTCAACTTCGGATTTTGGAAACAGTGACTTCTTTGTTCTGCTCTTATTCAACCGTGGAAGCTGTTTGTGGGTAAGCGTTTCGTTAAAGTATATTTATATATTTTCATATTGCTTTTAATTTATGCTTTTAAGATCCCGTAAGATTGTTAAAATGTCAGGTCCAATTTTAGATATTGATGTTCCTGTTTGGGATGGAGATAGTGAGTTATTTTTTATGCGCGTAGACTCCGCTTTCTCCCCGTTTCCTGATTATGACAGTCATCAAAAACTGTCAAAGGTTTTTGCTAAACTACCTTCTGAATTGCAGCGACGGATTTATCCTAAGCTTGAGGCCATTAGGAAGCTACCTAATCCCATTTTGGGCCTACAAAACGAGGTAGAATCCTTGCTTGGACCCACGGAAACTGAGCAGATAATAAACAAATATGCGCAGTTAGATATGCCAAATCTTGGCCCCATAGAAATACTGAGGGAATTACGGAAACGTTGGTATAAAACAAACATTTCTGACCATGAGGCTAAGGTTGTTTTTATTAACAATCTTCCCCAAACATTAAAACTCTTTGCCAAACAGCTCCCCAACACTCTCTCTATAGATGACTTATCTGAGAGATGTGAGTTAGAATATAGGGTTTTGGAACCCAAAGTGAATCCATCATCCTTTTCTTCACCCCCGCAAGATGATAGAATCTCCTCCTTAGAGAGAACAGTGGCGAACATGGCCAAAGTTCTAGAAGGATTGGCCATTACCAAATCGGAGATAAATCATGAGAATGCTCGACCAAAATTCGATTCCAAGTCAAATTATAATGGTAGGCGGCGATCGAGATCTCCGCAATCATTTAATAAATATGCTCCAAAGAACTGGTGTTATAACCACCAGAAGTTTTTTATGCTTGCCAAGTTTGTCTTTGTCGTTCCGAAGAATTTCCGAATGAGTGTCAATTTCCACAGCTGACGGAGAGGACAACAGACCGCAGGCACAAGAGGTGCATCAGCATCGGGAAACGTCTGGCGCAGGAAGTAGAAGACCGTACTTTCTGCACATCAACAGCATCAACGGCGCTACAGGGAAGAAGCCAACTACAATCCGACATCCCTGTCGACTCTTTTCGTCCACGCCGAATTTTTCACATAGAGAACCAAACAGACAATGCCGGTCGCAATCACCAACCTACTTGTTTGCATGACTCGGCCAAACAGCCAAACGAACTTCTGCACCTTCTTGATTTCAAAACTGGCGAAGAGTACATCGTAGACACAGGTGCGGCAGTCTCAGTTCTCAAAGGTGATTCAATGGCCGAGATGTCGCTAGGCGTTCTTCTCGCAACAGCTACAGGCGAGCCCATACCAACTTATGGCTGCCAATACCGCACCTCAACATAGGTCTACGACGTGAATTTTCCCACAACTTCATCATTGCCAAGGTCTCACATAATATAATAGGCCTTGATTTCCTTCTAAAATTTCGGCTCATTGTTGATCTTGCCAATCAAAAGATCATCGACCCCTCCACCGGACTTGAACAAAGCTTTTGGACACTTGCCTCCGAGCGTTTGGAATTACAGGTCATTCAGCCAACCCCAGTGCATCATTCAGCAGAGATATCAGCAGCTCTTCGAAAATACAAATCGCTTTTCGATCTTAACAAATCCGATCTACGAGTCTCCAACACGATGCATCATATCGTCACAGAAGGACAACCTATTGCACTCAAGAAGCGACCACTGGCTCCTGCTAAGCTGAAAGCTGCCCAAGAAGAATTCTCAAGGCTTTTGGAAGAGGGAATCATCAGACCATCGAAAAGTTCATGGGCGTCACCACTGCACTTAGTCTCAAAATCAAATGGATCGTACAGAGCCTGTGGAGACTACCGTAAGCTAAATTCAGTGACAAAATCTGATGCATATCCTATTCCAAATATCAACACTTTACTTGAAAAACTCAACGGCAGCAATTTCTTCTCAGTGATTGACCTCAGACAAGCGTACCATCACATACCGGTAGCACCAGAGGATATCGAGAAAACTGCAGTCATCACTCCATTTGGCCTTTTTGAATATCTTTACATGCCTTTTGGACTCAAGTGTGCTACTCAGACATTTCAAAGATTCATAGACAACATACTTCGCGACGACTCTGCTTATTGTATGTCATATCTAGATGACATTATGGTATTCAGTCCAGATCTAGAATCTCATGCGAAACATCTACGAAATGTCCTCTCACGCTTATCCAACCACGGACTCAAGATCAACTGTGACAAGACGCAGATTGCAACTTCATCCGTCGACTTCTTAGGGCATCGTATCACGGCCAAAGGTATTCAACCGTTGCCGTCAAAGACGAATTCAATCAAGAATATCAAGTCACCAAGGACTTTGAGCGATTTGCAGAAAATCCTGGGAGTACTAAACTATTATCGCAAGTTCCTTCCAGGCCTTTCAAAACAACTTTATCCTTTGTGCAGGCACCTGCGGAACCGAAAAGGACTTAGCAAGAATTCCATCATTGCTTGGTCATCCGAAGACGAGGAATTACTTCGACTTGCCATCAACTCGTTAGCAAATGCCACAATGCTAACGCATCCAGATTTCGAAAAGCCATTTCTACTCACGACAGATGCTTCTGAATTCGCTATTGGAGCCACTTTGGAACAAGAGATCGACGGAGTTCGGAAGCCTATCAGTTTCTACTCGCGTACTCTCCAACCAGTAGAAACGAGGTACGACACTTTCGGCCGAGAACTTCTCGCCATCCACGACGCAGTGCGCCATTTTATCAGCATCATTGGCAGTAGCAGATTTGTTGTTTTCACAGATCATGCACCACTAGTTAGCGCACTTCGAAACGCAACTTCATCTATCGCCAAGTACCCTGCCAGAGTGGAAAGACAGCTTTCTCGTCTAAGCGAATAGCAATTTGACGTCTTTCACGTCAAGGGCAAACAGAACTTCATTGCAGATGCCCTGTCCAGGCCAGACGTCTCTCTACAACCACCTTCGCCGTCACCATTTACTGTCAACTCCGTGGCACTCAGTGAACCTGCACTAACGCCAACTCTCCTGCGAACTGAACAACGCGGTGACATTCATATTCAAAGATCAATAGCCCGTCACCCAACCAAGTTCATATGCCGTCTGTGGGAAGGCTTACCAATTGTTTACTTCACGGGTACGCAGCCCAACAAGCCAGTTCTGCCGACCAGCCTTCAATTTCTCACCCAGGAAGCCAAGCGACTGTCCGACTTCTTACAGATCGTTTCTGGGGTCACAGACTTAGGCAGAATGTTAAACGATGGGTCTCAGAGTGTGCTATTTGTCAGAAAAACAAGATCACACGACACACTCGTTCTAAGTTGCAACATTTTCGAGTCTACTTCTCGCCTAGCCATCGTCCACATCGACATAGTTCATCTGACAAAGGTTCAAGGTTTCAGCTACCTTCTAACTATGATCGATAGATTTACACGGTGGCCTGCGGCATTACCTCTTGGCACCATTTCTGCAGACGAAGTAACTAACGGTTTTATCTCTGCATGGATATCCAATTACGGTGTTCCCAATGAGGTCATCACGGACAGAGGCACTTGCTTCTCATCTGATCGTTTCAAAACCACCTTGCGGTACATGGGACTGCATCTTACGCCAGACGACTGCCTACCATCACCAAGCTAATGGCATGGTAGAGAGAATGCATAGGGAACTCAAAGCAGCTTTAGCATCCTCGTCCATTAATGGCAACTGGGTCGATGCACTACCTTTAGTTCTGCTGGCCATGCGTTCTCGTACTCGAGAATCCATTAAAACGTCTGCGTCACAACTCTTGTATGGCATGGATCTACGCCTGCCTAGTCAGCTCCCACGTCTACTACCGGCACAAGATGACCCACAAAACGAAGCTACCCGCCTTCGACTTCATTTCGGTAACATGTCCGAACAGCAGCCGAGACACACGCCTCGTCCAGTCTTCGTTCACCCACAGCTCCACAGCTGCAAGAGAGTACTCGTTCGCAACAATAATGCTGTTGCACCACTACAACCAAAGTATCGCGGTCCTTACCCGATTTTACTAAGACAGCCAAAATACTTCATCATTATGCAAGGCGCTACACCGACATCAGTAAGCATAGACAGGTTAAAACCGTTTATCGAACCACCTGATCCTGAGAGCGTTCAACCTTCTACACACGTCTCAGGCTCCGTCTGCCTACAATCTCAACCTGCTTTGTATAACGCGTAATTAATTTTTTTAAACATTAACATTTAACTATAAAATTTTTTTAACCTTACGTTAATTTTCGTATTTGTCTCACGTGGCATAACCAGCTGTTCTTAGCTAACAATTGTGTAGCATTTTTGAACAGTTCTTTGGTATTATGCCATCTCTGAGGCAATGTTCGTGTACATATTTTTATGCAATTACCTTTGATTTTAATGTATATATGTTTTACATTATAATGTATTTCTCACACATGACATTACACTGCCTATTTTGGTATGACCAGCTACTTAGAGCTAACGCTTTCGTGTAGCAACACTAAGTAGTGATCAGCTTCATATCATGGTACAGGCCACTTTCAATGCATATCTCAACTTTATCTATTTCACAAAGACCACTCTACAAATGCCATGACCACAACGTCGAGCACTTTAGCTCCTTTGGTCGTATACAAACACTGACAACGATCCAACCTGCTTAGGTTTTTATCTTAAACCTGGCAAATTCAGAGGCGATTTACCTCGAAATCTTCACGCTGCGGCTCCAAAACTTACACTGCTCTATTTTGCCTCACGTGCTATGACCGTCCACTAGAGCTAACAATTTGTGTAGCAATTCCTAGTGGTTACCTGGCATCATATCATTGTTGAAGCAACCAACAAGCATATTTAAGCCCAGCACTTATGGTTCATCATATTTTTGCTTAACTTGGTTCGAACTCTGTCATGCATTTCTTATCTAGCCTCGCAGAGAGGAATTTTTTTTTCTTTTTTTTCAGAGAGGAAAGTGTTGTAACGACACAAATCAATCGCCGACATATTGCGTAAATTAAATTCAAATTTATTTACGTTGCACCAATGAGAAAAAAGCAAATTGCCGTTTAACCACGTTTAACCACGTTTAACCAATAGTATGCAAGTACACATATTGCATGCTATTTAAGCACGGTAATTTACCATGCAAGTCAGTTGTGGCATTTGCCTTCTACCTGCTTCACGCGTGTGCGTTCTGTCGGCTGTCAATACGTGTGCGCTCTGTCGGCTGTCAATACCTACGCTGGTGATTTGATCGTTTCACCAACAACTAACTACATCCGTGACTCATCTTGTTGCGGGATACCGGAGAGACGAGCCAATTGAGTGCAGGACCTGCAGGACACCATCCACAACGCGATCACAGCTCAACCACGGGAGCGAAAACTCAACCAGAGTCCACCCAAGGCTCTAGGACATCTTCAACTCTGAAGACTTAAAGCGAACGCATTACCAGGCCCTCTTAAGGGCCCCCATATCAGTAACTAATCTCTATTCAGAGCACCTTAACCGAGTTTGTAACGTCGTACGGCATTTACTTAAAGCCGGGGCGTTTAACGACACAAATCAATCGCCGACATATTGCGTAAATTAAATTCAAATTTATTTACGTTGCACCAATGAGAAAAAGCAAAATTGCCGTTTAACCACGTTTAACCACGTTTAACCAATAGTATGCAAGTACACATATTGCATACTATTTAAGCCCGGTAATTTACCATGCAAGTCAGTTGGTCGTACCTGCGTTCTGCCTCGTGTTACAGATGTGCGTGCTGTCGGCTGTCAATACCTACGCTGGATATTGATTTGTTTCACCAACAATTGGCAACATTCGTGACTCACCGTGTTGCACTTCAGCCAGCAAGACGAGCCAATTAATGCAGAACTTCAACACACATGATAACAACAGCAGGAACCACAACCAGAGTCCACCCAAGGAACAGAACGTCAACTTACATATATATAACTTACGCGAACGCCGCCAAGGCCCTCTTAAGGGCCCCCATATCAGTAACTAATCTCTATTCAGAGCACCTTAACCGAGTTTGTAACGTCGTACGGCATTTACTTGAAGCCGGGGCGTTTACAGCAAACATGAGTTTTTAAACTGTAAACGCTCCAGCTACAAGTAAATGCCGTACGACATTATAAAGTCAGTTAGGAACCAAGGATGACAGAGTTTGTGTACTGTTGGTGGTCTTTATTAGGGCCGGTATTGCATTCACGGGCAAATGCCGAGAAAGTCAGTTAGTGTTGCAGTGTCTCTAAATACTCCCACACAATTGAGACCAGCTCTGGTTGACTGGGATGTCGTTCCATCTGTTGTGGCGTTGACATCAGTGGTGAGTGAGTAGCTGAGTAATCTCGTTGAAGATCTGCAGTCACTGACACACTTGAGGGTCTAATTCGGAGATATTTCTCCGTCTCACTTGTTGTGCAACAACAAGATTCGCGTGACTGAAATTGCCAATTTTTGTGAAGCAAGTCAAAAAATCAGCGTAGGTGACGACAGCAAACAGCACGCACACGTATCGCACAGCTGAAGGCAAACGCGACAACTAACTGGCATGTTAAATTCACCGTGCTTAAATAGCCTCAAATCGAAAGCTCGCACGCCATTAGTTAACGGCAAATTTCCCTGATTTTAATTGATGCCGCGTAAATTCTATTTGAATTTCATTTACCCAATATGTCGGCGGATTGTTCTTGAGCCGTTACATCACTTTCCTCTTTGAAATATAGAAAAAAATTCCTCTCGGCGAAGCTTGATAAGATATGCATGGCAGAGTTCGAACCAAGTCATGCAACTGGTTATTATTATGCACATAGCTATAAAAAAATATACCGTAAATGCTGGGCTGAAATATGCTTGTTGTTTTGCTTCAACAATGATATGATGCCAAATAACCACTAGAATTTCTATTCAAATTGTTATCCTTAGTAGTCGGTCATACCACGTGAGGCAAAATAGAGTAGTGGGAGGTTTGGGAGCCGAAGCGTGAGAATCTCAAGGTAGATTGCCACTGAAGTTACCAGGTTTATGTTAAAATCTGGGCTGGCTCGATCGCCGTCAATGTGTTTGAAAACGAGCAAAAGAGCTAGTGTGTGCTCGACGTTGTGGTGATGAAATTTGTATTGATCATTGTGCAACTGATGAAGTTGAGATATGCATTGAAAGTGGTCTGTATCATGATATGAAGCTGATAACTACTTAGTGTTGCTACAAAAAGGCATTAGCTCTAAGTAGTTGGTTATACTAAAATAAGCAGTGTGAGCTCAGGTGTGAGCCATACGTTACAATGTAAAAATATATACATGAAAATCAAAAGGTAACGTCAAAAAATGTGTACTCCACCATTGCCTCAGAGATAGCATAATACCAAAGAACTGTTCAAAAATTCTACACAACTGTTAGCTAAAGACAACTGGTTATACAACGTGAGACAAGTGAGTGTGAGAGAAAATTGAATCATGTGGATTCATAGGTCAAGTTGCGTGACATATGGCGCAAGTGGTGCGCGTAAAGTTAAGAATTTGATACATAAAATAAGGAAAAATTACTGTTAAAAATTAGTTACGCGTTATGCAAAGCAAGCTATTGCTAGGTTGAGATTGTGGGCAGATAGACCCTGACACATTTGTAGAATTTGAATGCTCCCAGGATCAGGCGGTTCGATAAACGGTTTCAACCTGTCTATGTTTACTTATGTCTGTGTCGCGCCTTGCATGATAATGAAGTATTTGTGTTGTCTGAGCAACATCGGGTAAGAACCGCGATACTTTGGTTGTAGTGGTGCGACAGCAGTGTCGTTGCGAACGAGTACTCTCTTGGAGCTGTAGAGCTGCGGGCGAACGAAGACTGGACGAGGCACGTGTCTCGGCTGCTGTTCAGACATGTTACCAAAATGTAGTCGGAGGCGGGTAGCTTCGTCCAGTGGGTCATTCTGTGCGAGTAGTAGACGTTGAAGCTGACTAGGCATGCCATACAAGTTGTGACGCAGACGTTTTAAAGGATTCACGAGTGCGAGAACGCAGAGCAAGCAGAACTAAAAGTAGTGCAACGACCAAGTTGCCATTAAAGGATGAGGATGCTAAAGCAGCTTTGAGTTCCCTATGCATTCTCTCTACTGTACCGTTAGATTAGGGATGGTAGGCAGTCGTCTTGCGCAAGGTGGTTTTGAAACGATCCGATGAGAAGCAAGTGCCTCTGTCAGTGATGACTTCATTGGGGACACCATAATTGTATATACATGCAGAGATAAAACCGTTAGTTACTTCGTCTGCAAAAATGGTGCCAAGAGGTAATGCCGCAGGCCATCGTGTAAATCTATCAATCATAGTTAGGAGGTAGCTGAAACCTTTAATATTTGACGATGGCCAGGCGAGAAGTTGTTCGTAAATGTTGCAACTTAGAACGAGTGTGCCGTGTGATCTTGTTTTTCTGACAAATGACACAAACGAAGACCCATCGTTTAGCGTTCTGCCTAA
Source organism: Eudiplozoon nipponicum (assembly GCA_029291075.1). NCBI lineage: Eukaryota > Metazoa > Platyhelminthes > Monogenea > Mazocraeidea > Diplozoidae > Eudiplozoon > Eudiplozoon nipponicum. The sequence goes on along the minus strand of JAQBSW010003904.1, from coordinate 56,886 downwards.
GCCCCTGACCACAGAAACAATTTGTAAGAAGTTGGACAGTCGCCTCGCTTCCTGGGTGAAAAATTGTTTGAATTGAGTCGAAAACATTTCTCTGAATGTCGGCAGAACTGGCTTTATGGGCTGCGTACTTATGAAGTAATAAATTGGTAAGCCTTCCCAGAGATGGCCTATGAACTTGTGAGGTGACGGGCTACTGGTCTTTGAATGTGAATGTCATCACGCTGTTCCGTTCGCAGGAGTGATGGCATTAGTGCAGGTTCACTGAGTTTAACGGAGATGAAAGTGAATGGCGACGACGAAGGTAACTTTAGCGGGACGTCTGGTCTGGAAAGGGCGTCTGCAATGAAGTTTTGTTCGCCCTTGACGTGAAAGATGTCAAATTGCCATTCACTTAGACGTGAAAGATGTCTTTCCACTCTGGCAGGGTACTTGGCCATAGTTGAAGTCGCGTTTCGAAGTGCCCTAAATAATGGTGCATGATCTGTGAAAACAACAAATCTGCCGCTGCCAGTGTTGCTGATAAAATGGCACACTGCGTCATGGATGGCGAGGATTTCTCGACCGAAAATATCGTATCTCGTTTCTACTGGTTTGAGAGTACGCGAGTAGAAACTGATAGGCTTTCGAACACCGTCGATCTCTTGCTCCAACGTGGCACCAATAGCGAATTCATAAGCATCTGTCGTGAGTAGAAATGGTCGTTGAGAATCTGGATGCGTTAGCCTTGTAGCACTAGCTATCGAGTTTAAGGCGAGTCGAAGTAATTCCTCGTCTTCAGATAACCAAGTAATGATGGAATTGGTGATAAGTCCTTTTCGATTCCGTAGGTGCCTGCTCAAAAGGTAAAGTTATCTTGAAAGGCCGGGAAGGAAGTTCCGATAGTAGTTTATGACTCCCAAAATTTTCTGCAACTCGCTAGCAGTCTTCGGTGACTTGATATTCCAGATGGAATTCGCCTTTGACGGCAATGGTTGAATACCTTATGGCGTGATACGATGCCCTAGGAAGTCCACGGACGTAGTTGCAATCTGCATCTACTCACAATTGAGATTTAGTCCGTGATTTGATAATGGTGAGAGGACATTTCGTAAATGCTTGACATTTGATTCTAAGTCTGGATTGAATACCATTATGTCATCGAGATATGACATACAATAAGCGGCGTCGTCGCAAAGTATGTCGTCCATGAAACTTTGTAATGTCTGTGCAGCCTAATTAACTCCACAAGGCATGTAAAGATATTCGAAAAGGCCAAATGGAGTGATGACCGTAGCCTTTTCAATATCTTTTGGTGCTACCGGGAGGTGATGGTAGGCTAGTCTGAGGTCAATTACTGAGAAGAAATTGCTGCTGTTGAATTTTTCAAGTAAGGTGTCAATATTGGGAATAAGATATGCATCAGATTTAACTTGTGGTAAACTCCGCAGACTCTGTACGATTCTTTTGATTTGGAAACTAAGTGTAGTGGTGACGCCCATGAACTTTTCGACGGTCTGATGAGTCCCTCTTCCAACAGCCTTGAAAATTCTTCTTGGGCAAATTTCAGTTTAGCAGAGCCAGTGATCGCTTCTTGAGTGCAATAGTTGGCTTTCTGTGGCGATATGGTACATCGTGTTGGAGACCCGTAGCTCTGACTTGCTGAGATCCAAAAGCGACTTGTTTTCTCGAAAAGTTGCAGATATCTCTGCTAGATGATATACTGGCCTTGTCTGAATGACCTGTAACTCCAAACGCTGGGAGGCAAGTGTCCAAAAACATTTGATCAATTCTGGTGGACGGGTCGATGATCTTTTGATTGGCAAGATCAACAATGAGCCGAAATTTCAAAAGGAACTCAAGGCCAATTATATTGTTTGAGACTTTGGCGACGATAACGTTGTGAGCAAATTCACGCCGTAAGCCTATGTTGAGTGTGCGATACCGGCTGCTATAAATAGGTATGGGCTCCCCTGTATCTGTTGCGTGTAGAACGCCTAGCGATATCTCGGCCATTGAATAAGAATTGAGACTTCTGCACTTGTGTCTACGATGAATTCTTCGCCAGTTGTGAAATCAAGAAGATACAGAATTTCGTTCGGCTGTTTGTCAGGGTCATGCAAACAAGTAGGCTGGTGATTGCGACTGACATTGCCAGTTTGGCTGTCTATGTGGCAAATTCGGCGTGGAAGAAATGAGTCAATAGAAATGTCATATTGTAAGTGATTGCTTCCTTGTGGCGCCGTTTATGCCTTTGATGCCGTTGATGCGCAGAAAATACGTTCTTCGACTTTCTGCGCCATACGTTTCCCGATCATGATGCTCCACTGTGCCTGTTTTTTGTTGTCTTTCCCGTCAATTGTGGAAATTGACATTCATTCGGAAATTCCTCTGAACGGCAGAGATAGATTTGATATGAATAAAAAATTCTGGTGATTATAGAACCAGTTCTCTGGGGCATATTTGTTAAAGGATTGCGGGGATCTAGATCGCCGCCTACTATTATTAAGTATTTTTGGCGTAAAATTTGGTCAGGCGTTAACCTGATTTAGCTCGGATTTCCCTATGGCCATTACTTCTAGACTTTTAGCCATGTACGCTATTGTCCTCGCTAAAGCGGAGATATTTTCATCTTGGGGGGAAGTACAAAAGGATGACAAATTTAATTTAGGTTCCAAAACCCTAAATTCTAACTCGCATCTCTCAGATAATTCATCTATAGAGAGAATGTTGGGGAGCTGTCTGGCGGACAATTCTAGTGACTGTGGAAGATTGCTAATAAAAACAACCTTAGCCTCATGATCAGAAATATTGTTTTTATACCAACGTTTCCGCAATTCCCTTAAAATTTTAATGAGGCTAAGTTTTGGCATGTCTAACTGCACATATTTATTTATTATCTGCTCAGTATCAGTGGGATCCAGCAATAGTTCTACTTCATTTTGGAGGCCCAAAATGGGATTGGGTAGTTTCCTAATGGCCTCAAGCTTCGGATAAATCCGTCGCTGCAATTCTGAAGGTAGTTTAGCGAAAACCTTTGACAGTATTCGATGACTGTCATAATCTGGAAACTGGGAGAAAGCGGAGTCTACGCGCATAAAGAATAGTTCGCTATCTCCATCCCAAACAGGAAAATCAATATCTTAAATTAGACCTGACTTTCTAACAACCTTACGGGATCTTAAAAGCATAAATTTATAAGATTTTAAACGAAAAGCTTACCCACAATCGGCTTCCACAGTTGAAACAAAATATTCTGCAATTGAATCTGGCGGGATGAGCACAGAACACAGATGAAATTATATCTTTCATAAAATCACATTTCACAGTTATACACTTTCGTATAGTCAATAAAGTACTTTCACAAAGTCCAAAAATTATTCTGGGGACATATTCCAGTTTGGCACCCAAGATGTACAGTTTTGTATGTAGGAGAAAATTTTAGAATAGAACACCTTCCCCCAAAAAAAATCCCAACAAAAATTTTCCCCTCGACTTTCGAAAGATTAACAACCAGAGTATAACGTGGTATATGCAAATGTCAATTTACTGTACTCCAAAAAATGGAAAGAAACAGTCGATTGCAATTATACCAAAGTTTGGTGATTTGCTAATAAGTAAATAAAACAGTGCAGTTCTCAGTATCCTAGCGCGTTCGCCAATTTTCTAAACGCCCCAGCTTCAAGTAAATGACGTACGATTTTACAAAGCCAGTTAGGAACCAAGAATGGCTGAATTAGTACTGTTGGGGACCCTTATTAGGGAGGGTATTGCGTTCTCCAGCAAATGCCGAGAAAGTCATTTAATGTTGCGGTGTCTAGGAATACTCTTAAACACTTGAGACTAGCTCTGGTTGACTGGGTTGTTCTTCCTTCTATTGTGGCATTGGCATCCGTGTCGAGTGAGTAGCTGAGTAATCTCGTTGAAGATCTTCAGTCACTGGCACACTTGAGGGATCATATTAGATGTTTCTCCGTCTCACTATTTGTGCAGCAACAAGATTGGCGTGACTGAAATTGCTTATGTGTGTGAAGCAGGTCCAAAAATCAGCGTCGGTGACGATAGCAGACAGCACGCACACGTAGCGCACAGTAAAAGGAAAACGCAACAACTGATTGGCATGGTAAATTCACCGTGCTTAAATAGCCTTTATTTTATACCTCGCACGCCATTGGTTAGCGGCAAATTTCGCTTGTTTCTAATTGGTTCCGCGTAAAATGAATTTGAATTTCATTTACGCAATATGTCGGCGAATTGTTCTTGAGCCGTTACAGTTTTCTCAATTATTATTACATTTAACCGATGTTATTAAGCCGCCTACAGCAAACGTGTAATACTCGAAAGTTGCTGGATTTTAGTTCATGATGCACAAGTTATTTCAATTTATAAACTGTTATATAGATTCGCTAAATCTACCTATGACCAAATTTTCACACTCCAATGTTCCTGGAATTTATTTTGAGCTGCGCAATTTATCTCTATTATTAGTTTACCAAAATGAGGCAACGACGCTGACTGCAGATAATTTTTAAAGCTTAAAGGTTCCTGGATTCAAGTTTTCCATGCGCAAGTTATTTAAATTGAAATAGTCTTACCAATTCGCTAAAGCTGCCTGTGGTCAATTGGTAATAGCCGAAAATTCCAGGATTATAGTTTATCATATGCAAGTTCTTCAATCTATACTCTGTCCAATCGATACGTTAAAGTTGCCAGAGGCTAATCTGTACTTCTATAAGTATACTTGACTTTAGTTTTTCTTGTGCAATTTATTTCAATCTATAATCGGGCCAAAAATACGCTAAATCTGTCAGAGGCCAAATTGCAAAACTCAAAGTTAGCTTAAATGTAGTAATGGATGCGCAAATTTTCTCAATCATTATTTTATCAAACCTAATTAATGAAGATGACTGTGACCAATTTTTATTACTGAATATTTCCTAGAATCTAGTTTCAAATGTGTGAAGATTATCAATTATTACTTTATTCAATCGTGGCAAGGAAGCTGGCTGCAGTCGATGTCCAATCCTCTAAGGTTGCCGGTTTCTAGTTTTTGATGCGCATATTATTTTAATTTAAAAACTATCTAACCGATAAGCTAAAACTGCCTATGGCCAAATGTTAACACTCGAATATTCCTGGAATCCTGTAAAAGTATCTAAATTATTAGTTTAACCAAATGAGGCAGCGAAGCTGAATGCGGACAATTTGTATTACTCGAAGGTTCCTGGATTCTTATTTTTAATGTGTAAGTACGTTCAACCAATAAAATGTGCAATCGATACGCTCCAGTTGTCAGAGGCCAATTTGTAATACTCAAAGTTTACTTGATTCTAGTATTTCTGGTGCAAGTAATTTCATTTTATAATCTGGCCAACTAATACGTTAAAACTCTTAGAAGCCAATTTGTAATACTCAAAGTTTCCTGGAATCTAGCTTCAGATGCGCAATTTTTCTCAGCCATTACTTTATTCATCCGAAGTAATTTAGCTGCCTGCGGCCAGTTTGTAATACTCGAGGCGTCCTGTTTTCTAGTTTCTGATGTGCGAAGTATTTCAATGTATAATATATCTATTAGATTTGCTTGAGCTGTCTACGGCTACTTTCTAATAAATGAAGGGCCCTGAAATCTAGTTTACTTTGCGCAAAAGATCTCAATTTATAATTCATTCAAACGATGTAACGAAGTTGCCTGTGGACAATTTGTGATTAACAAAAGGGTTCTGAATTTTAGTTTCTGATATGCAGTGTATCAAAATCTATAATCTAGTTTCTGATGCACAACGTATCTTAATTTATAATTTATTCAAACGATGTGCTAAAGCATCCTGCATCAATTTGTTTTAGTGTTCATTCATTTAATGCGCCTTGGCTCGATCTTAACGAATTGTGATTTGCTTGAGTTAGTTTCTATAATTGGTAATATGATTTGATATTCACCCATTTTTATTAATATCTACCTTATTAAAAGTGCTAATGTGAGAAATATTGTTAGATATAGAAAAAGAACAAACGAAAGGACAAATACGTAGTTGAAATTCAAATTGCTTGTCGCAGCCCATATTCATTTATCCGTTTGTCATGAAAGAGCGTATAATGCGATCAGTTCATAATATGCGACGGCCGATGTACCGTTAAATAATTATTTTTTTACTGCCATGGCGATGTGTGAAATATAAAAGAAAACAACTTTCCACATTCCCATTAGTAGCAGTGGCTGATTTTGATTAAAGTTTTCCTTTTAAGAACAAGTTTTCTATCCATTGCTAACGTGCACCATCCGCTCCGACCAAATGGTCTAGTGAGGACTGTGAACAGTTTTCTTCGGCAACTGAAAATTTGACTTTGCGTCTGGCACACATGCAAACAAATCGTCTACTTAAATAATTAAACGGTCAGCAGTTACGCGGGTGGTTATATTCATTTTAATCAAGGTCGCGATCTTGACATGTACACCATTCCCAATATATATATATATATATATATATATATATATATATATATATATATAAACATTTTTCGATATAAACTGATTATTGTGTAATGTAGAAAAAGCAATTCATCCAGTAGACCGGTTTCGACCTTATTGGGAATGCTTTATGTGCTGTCCAGAATTTGCTTCGGACATTCGAAGGAAAGGCCAACCAGAAACACAAAAGTTATTATATAACCGAAAATTGTGTGTAGTGTGCGTCAGGGTGGCCCATTGGTTAGTGTCGCTAAATTCGAATCAGATGTGCCAAAGTTCAAGCTTAATCCACGGCAAATACTAGACGATAAACGATGAGATGCCAATCACGATGAAACCGATCTACTGGATGAATTGCCTTCCTACACTATACAATGATTTTTTTATAGTTATAAATGTATGTAAATAATAGGACAGGCCTTTACATCAATATCGCATCCTTGACTTAATTAATTGTTATCACCGCCCGCGCAACAATTGTTCATTTAATTATGTAAAATGTAACGAGAAGATTGCATAGCCAGTCGCTTTCCTCCTTACTTTTTATTTACAATTATGAAAACCAAATGAAGCAACATAGTTCATTTGTATTCTTTAGGCATGATTTGAACTCATTCACACAATTTCCGTTAACTTTTACCTAAAAACTGTTCCAATGTGTTTATCTGGCATGCAAGCAATTTATTTTTAATCGGTGTCAATACTCGTTCATTAATAAATCAAATAAGCATTGCACAAATTTATTTAGTTTATTAAAATTACACCTTCAGGATAAACAATAATTAATAAGGTTATGGCAGCACAAACAACCGAAAGTCGTTTAAACTTTTAATAATTTGGAGAGGAAGCCAAGGTACTTTTATTGCACGGTAGAAACACAAGTATAATTATTCAGATATATAAAAAAGTAACGCGTGTCTTATGACGCAAAATGATATGGCATAGACTGGGAGGATATGATAAATGATGCAGAACTCAAAAATAAAAATAATCAATCTAGTTCAGGATAAAAAGCATCATAATAACCACAAGAGTTTATGTACCATTTATGTGGATAAACCTTAAAATTGATAAAATAAATACTAGAACTGCTTTATGATTGATCATGTCGGCACTTTTTCTATTAAGGTTAAAAATGTGTTTATTCCATTCTAGGGATATTCTTTTGTTTCTTGAGAATTTTCAGGGAGTTTTCTCATGGATTAAAATTTAACTCGCGATGTATTACACCTTTACATCAATATTTCTTATAAGAAACTGACCAAGCCTCCATATAACTTACAGCAAACTGAGCTGAAGAAAGTGTTCAATACTTGTTGGTGTCATTGAATCAAGATAAAGCAACGATATGAATATCTTGCTTCGATAAAAAAGTTTAACACCATAACCAATGGAAAATGCTAAAATAGCTAAAGATTTGATAAATTTATCTTCGATCTCAAGCCAATTATGGAATTCTCAATAAAATAATAAAGTAAAATGAACAAGAGCAACTCTTATATAGCGTACTATTATCTTAATTATGTAAATATTATTGAAACCAACATTGAATCATTTGAAAAAAGATGCTAGAGGAAAATGCACTTCTAAAGCAAAAATTCTTTATTTCACAAAGAATATGGATGGTTATTGGTAAATATATCAAAGAGTGATCACAGGTTAAGTATGCAACTAGGCGTTTAGCGTATTTCATGTAATGCGGTAAGATAACTCAAAGATAATATACGAAAGCTGATCGCGTATCCTAGCCTAATAACCAATTTGTGTGACCATGATGTTTATAGCCTCCAACTTCTTGTGAAAAACTGGAATTAATATTATAACACAAATAGAAGTACTTTATAATATGCGAAGGCCTCTTTTAGGATGCGGATCATCAAAATTAAGGTAGGACTCGTTTAACTGTGAAGAGATGGCCTATATGACAAAAATGACTACGCTATTTTGGAATGAAAACACGCTTTATGAATCCAAGGTTTCGCTCATGTATCAGAAATAATCTTTTCACAGGAGAGAATGACACGCAAGTAGGGCTGCAGACCAATGCCAAACATTAGTCTACTATCGGTAGAAAGCAAACAAGTGTGTGTACAATAAATTAATTTTAATGGATAGTTTAAACACCAAAATGTGATAATAAAACTTCTTTTAAATAATACAATAAGAAAATACACATAAATTTATCGTTCAAGGAAATCGTTTATTGCCCGGCTGGTTGTAATAATTAATTATTTTATTCAAGTTCGCAGACAAGATAAATCAAATCAAGATAAACCAATCTCCAAACGAATCACAACTGCAGTAATGTTTCCCAGATAAGAAACTAATAACATCAGAATGTCATTCAGCATAAATAATTTCTCGGTATAGGTTGTAGTTATAAGAATACTCATGCGAACCACGAAGACAATTTTTTTAAATAAGAGCACATACATACAAGTCAAGTGGCAACTGCTCGATCTGGCAACAGTACTTCATGCTATCCATGCAAAAATGCAAATAAACTTAATAAATGATGTTTTATTCCAAAATGAAAAACTCTATTTCTGGTTAACAAAACGCCCGTGCGGAACAAAGGAAAAATCAGGAAAATATATATCTACAGGTAATTTCGGTGGCAAGTGCTTCATCAAACAATAGTAATTTATTTACACTTTGTAAGAGTTGGCGAATTTAACAATTTTTTTCAGAAAGTGAATCATTAACATGATTTATGGCCAGCAAGCATCCATGAGGAACAAAAAAGTCAGTGAAAATATAAACAAACGTATGGAAGTTCAGTGACATTTGTTCGATCATACAGCTGTGCTTTATTATGTCAATATAAAATTCGGACAATTTTCTAAATTTGTCAAAATAATGAAATAGACATGTTTTATAGTCAGCAAAACCTTCATGTAGAAAAGGTGAAAAGTCAGTAAAATAAACATCTAAAAGGAAGCTCGATGAAAAGTGCTTGATCAAGCAAAAGTTCTTCATACTTCAATAATAGAGTCGGAGAATTTTATAATTTTTTTTCAAACAATGACTTACTAACACGCTTTTTGGACAGAAAAAGATCGGAAGTAGAGAAGTGAGAAAAACTGTGTCCATAGAGCATAAGGCGAATATAAAACGGACAATGCTATTCATTTAAGCTAAAGAAACTTAGGAGAAAGATTTGTATGTGCTCATAGGCAGAAATTTAATGTAGCAATAATTGATTGTGCGAACGTTCGTAAAAATATATTAGCATAGTATGCATAACCAAAATAAGCATAACACATACGTTACATTTAAATCATCACCAAAATAATAACAAATCTACACAGCGCGCCAGAGACAGTGTGTGAGTGCACAAATTTAATCAATAAGGAAAAATAGGCGTGAAATATAACATACACTAACCTAGATCCTTGGCTCTTAACGCAGTAATTCAGCCGGAAGTGTCCAAAATTTAAGCAAAATTTGATTATTTCACTCAAAGTGCAATGTCAGACATCTTTAAAATTATTACAATTATGAGCATATCAAATGTAAAACTATCATTGAAAACATAATGTAGCACGCACATATAACCAAATTAAGTCAATAATATTTTATATAAAGCATAAAATCGTGTGTATCGGGAATAAATCATATGCCATAATGTATATATATATATATATATATATATATATATATATATATATATATATATATATATATATATATATATATATATATATATATATATATATATATATATATATAGGAGGAAGAGAAAGCACATTTAATAACAAAGCGGATTATGACCGTTTTTTTCAAGGATACTCATGTACATTTCACAATCTTTTATTTATATACGTCCTTGGATTTTATTTGATCCCGTTGGTGGCAACTAGAGTGATTTTCCGTTTTACTTCTATTTCTTGTTTGCGTTGATTTGCATGTGCCTGTGTGCGTTTGGGATTCATTCTCAATGAATTGCATAATGATGTATGCAATCTGGCCATTCTTGTATTGATGGATTCAGTTATGACCAAGTGTTCGTTTTTTTGGCCGTTTCGTGGACGAATGTTTTTTCCCACATGCCGTCGTTCGTTTCGCCTTATTATTAAGTTCATTCTGTCCCTTAGGTAACAGCGCAGAATGTGCGGATTGCAGTATTGATCGCTCATAATGTTTTGAAATTTCTATCACTGCTAACTATGGTAGAGATACCGTTTAAGCAGCTGTTTATTCTTCTTCAGCTTGTTTCAGTCCGATCAAATGTTTGGTGAGGCTGGTCCAGTGGGTGTTCGAACTTGCCTGGATGCTTTTAAACCGTTGTTTGATTATGAGATTCGTGGTCAGTTGATAAAAATATCATGTTGGTGAATATTTTGAATGTTGTTTTTTTATATAAAGAGCTCGTATACATATAAATATGTTTACTGCAGATAATTATTATGCGGACACTCAACTGAACATTACAATCTTTCATTTGCACATGTTCTTCGTTTTAATTTCTGTTAAAATAAATGAAAATCCACGGTATAAATAAAAGCAAAATTGTAGTGTGTAGTTGAGTATTCTCGTAATAACCATCCGCAATAAAGGTACACATTGTTATTAAATGTTTTTTCTACCTGATATATATATATCTTTCTTTTATTTAATTTAAACCACTCCTTTTGTAACGTCATGTATTGTGCCACCGTTTTCATTGTGAGTGCGTCCGTAATTGATAGGTGTGTCGTATTTTGCGGAACGTAGGCTATTATTGAAGGCCAGTTAACTATGTCTTTGTTGCAGTCCAATTTAACTTCTTTTTGTATTACTTTCTGCACGTTTAAGCGGAGGTTCAGCTTGTAAGTTGCAATAGTTTCAAAGCCAGTAGCATTTTTTCCGTTTTTGCCTCTTATATATATATATATATATATATATATATATATATATATATATATATATATATATATATATATATATATATATATATATATATATATATATATGCGTGTTTGTGCGTTTTGAGCAGCACAGTTTTTCTTGTGATTTTTTTGTATTTTTTCAACTGAAGTGATAAAATACAGACTTAACATCAATGTTATTAATTATTTGTTAGTATAACATTAGCATTAGAATTCATTTCAACACCAAATACCACAAACAAGTTAGCTAAATCGAATATAACTATTTTATAGAACACAGTTTTCATAGCTTGCCCAATCATATCTCATATAATAAATTTGTTTGGTTTTCAATTTGTCCCCGTTTCGCTGGAGTTTATTTGCCCTCGCTTAACATTTCCAGGTGAAAATCGCAAGATTGCTAGTACAATTACCTGGAATGTAAATTAGTGATTGCACCCAGCTGCCGGATGTGTAGAGAGCTAATTGTTGGCTTTGTTATTCGCATGATGCTAAGATACATCCTGCGTAAAGTTCCATTTGTTGTTGAAACTAAGCGTCCTTTATATGATTGCGCCCAGCTGCCGGATGTGTAGAGAGCTAAATGTTGGCTTTGTTATTCGCATGATGCTAAGACACATCCTGCGTAAAATTCCATTTGTTGTTGAAACTAAGCGTCCTTTATATGAGCTGATTTAGACCGTCCATCTATCGAATAATAGACTACTTTCTACCAGGTAAAGCCCATTTTTCAATCGAGGCTACTGCTGATTCCATCACGCACTAGTATATTAGCGAAAACGATGCAGGATCAAGTAAGGCATAATAATTTATGGCTTTTCATGAGAGCATCCACTTAGTATTAGCAAGAGTTAAAAATTTAGTCAGCGCATATGCCAGCGATTTGTTTGAAGGCATCAACCATTTAGCAGTGGAAAAGTAATGACCCATTTTGCTTAGAGTTTTATTGATGAAATTTTTAAAAACACTAAAAAACTATTTTCTTTAAATCATATAAAAAAAGTCGTTATTTGTCTGTCTTGTCTCCTTCTTTGAAACTAGAGCCGTCGTTTTAGCCATACTAATTAGCGGTACCAAGATAAGACGGGAATCAGTTTGCAGTATGGACGTCCGATATTAAGGGAAGCTCGGACTATTTTGGGATGATTCAACAGGTGTTGACGACTACAATGGGGACGCAGTCGGGATGCTGTTTGTTACGTCGGTAAAGTAAATCGAGTCGATTTAGGTTAATCCTGTTGAGGTCAATACTCAGTGAAGAAAAACAGGAGTGGGCTCGACGCGTTTGAACAAGAGAAATCCAGTCATTCAAACGTGGCATGTGAGCGTGGATTGTAGAATGCTGTATTGCAAAGGCGCGTCGTTGCCGAATTGAATGTTCGCAGTCGATAATTTGTCTTCTTTATAGATGAAACTAATAACCAGCACTACTAAGAATTTGTTGTGTTTTTGAAACCATTTTTTATTATATTCTCTAAATCCAATCATTGTAGGCGTTACTTGCTGTATTTTCATTTTCACTGGGACTGTGGCAGTCGTGCTAGTCGAATTGAGTTAAGTTTAGCATAACTAAACCAGAATGGGCCTGCAGTATACAAGCAAGAATATGGGGACGAGTCAGCTATAGGATGATGAAACAATTTTTGATAGATCAACAGGCGTTTGGCCATTACAATTGTGTGAGTTGACAAAGTCACCGATATCGTGAATAATATTTCCTGTTCAGGATAGTAATAGTCTAACTCCTCGACGGTTCCAATCATACATCAAATTTTCTTCAGTGGTCTAGCGAGAAAAAATATTAAGCGGTGTTCTTTAATTATGCAGTTGTCAAGGTTTATAAAAGAGCGCTCAAAAGAAGACATCGGGGCTCATATATATATATATATATATATATATATATATATATATATATATATATATATATATATAATTTATGCATATAATTGACCGATTAAATATCACAGAAAAGCGTATCTCAGTGCAATGTCTACTATATCCTTCAAATGAAAAAAACATTGATTACGTAACGGATAAATTCTAATAATATATGTAAGATAGATATGAAATGCAAAGCATTATATAAAAATTCTGCGTGAATCAATGAGATTCGATAATGCACGTCAGGTAGTAAATAGATTACTAAAATTATTAACTTCAAATAATAATGAATTTTAAATTGAAATTAACAGGCCTCAGCGTGCCCATGATCCGAAAAACATGAACGATGTTCTAGAAGTTGTATTATTAGTGTTCATAAATGTCGAGGTAGCAACATCCGCATCAGAAGACAGTGTCGCAAAAGCCGCATGCCCATTTCGTTTGCCAATCGCAAATGTGGCGAACACAATAAACGAGATGCAGATGAATAGTAAACAGACGAGCAGCAGTTCGGCGCTGTGACGCTGTTGTCGCGCGACCAGAGCGATCAATGAATTACGTCGTCGCTCCAAATGAAGTAGCGATGAAGCCGAATAGGATCTAGGAAGCGGACCAGCTGAATGTGAACTATTCGGCGCTAGAACAACACTTCTGAGAGGAACTGCAGCACCATCAGTAGCAGCAACACCAGCGGAGGGTAAGAGTTGATTAGACGATGTAGCAACAACCATTCCCATTCTATCATTCTGTTCAATTGGAAACGGCAAATTAATTCGACCATGCCTATTAGGCCCTAAAGTATTGTCATGGATACAGGCATCATTCGACGATAAAAAGGTTTTGACAGCGGCAGAACCATTGTTGAAATGGCGGTTGATGTTGTTGTTGCTGTTTGTATGATAGTAATGATGATGATGGTGATGATGATGCAGATTGCGAAAATTATTCATACAATAATAATAATAATACGGAGCTGTTGATGCATTAAGCTCTGAATTGTGAACTCCGACGTGAGTGTCGCATAAAGGATCATACGGATGATGTATTCCTGTCAAGAACGGCTCAGTATTAATTGGGTTAGGCTTGTCGAATTCACTAAATGAACGGATGGTACGGAAAAAGCAATTAAATTTAACATAAAGAGTGAAAAATATTGTTAAGTGTTTATTATCCAGTGTAAACAAGAAAGCGAAATACGGCCCTATTCATATCAACGTAACATGTCACAGTTCAGATAGTAAACGAACGAATATAATGAATATTATAAACTATGGAGGGGGCGTGAGGATGAAATTCAATGCCGTATTACGTATAAAATAATATAATCAATTGTAATTTGAGCGCAAGTGCTGTTTTGATCTCCTGAACATGCTTCCACTCAGATGCATCGCAAATATTATTGAAACCAAGGTTGCGATCTTGATAAAGAAAACCCAATCCCATTATATATATATATATATATATATATATATAAAATAAGCAGTTTATAATACAAAAAAGGTAATTCATCCAGGAGACTGCTTTCGTTCTTGTTGGGATCACTTCAAATACTGTTCAGAATTCACCGCAGACTTTAGTACGTGAAAGTAAGGATACCATAACATTTTCATATTAACGACTGTTTCAGTTAGCAGAAAAATGTTCATTAAAACCTGTCATATAAGCAACAACTTTGATACAATTACTGTTAAACGTGTGATGCTTACTTCTAGTCTATTAACTTTAACTAAAGCCACCCAACAGTACAGGAAACCAAAGATAAATACAGTATCAAAGGCATTTCTGAAAGGAAAACTACCACAATATGTTGAATATTTTTGAAAAAATGGATTAGTTAAAACAGTGATAAAAAATCCGATTGATTCCCATTTCCAAGTACGCATTGAATTTATCTTCGTTGTGATTGGGTGCTGATACGTCACCTCCCTCCGAAGGCTTCAACGTCATTCGTACTAAACACTGGAAATGAGGTACGATCGAGTCTTTGTTATCTGGCAACGTTTCGGTACCATTTTTTCAATACCTTTATCATGCTTCTAATCACAAACAAAGTACAATGCTCACAATAACAGATTTAAGCAAATGCGGCTGTCTCGTTCCGAAAAAGATTTATGGTTTAATTTTTGACCCATTAATGGTTTCAAACAAAGAAGGGCCTCAGTAAATCAAACTATCTCTCTCTCTTTCCATATATATATATATATATATATATCCTGCAAATGGCAGACACAACCCTTTCCTTCAGAAAAATTGCAGCAATTTCAAATTCCCGGTATATGTAATCTCATCAAGTTTGTAGAATGTCAATGGGAGAGGAGAGAGAAAGTATCGAACATGTGTGGTATAACTGTACTGCGAAAATCCATACAACAAACAGGACACTAATTACAATAACAATAAGCAACACATATTGCAAAGAAAGGAAAAGCCAGTTTATAAACATAGCAACAACCAATAGCGCAAAAAAGCAATTCGAAATTATCTCCTGACCTATACACAAATTATCCACATATAATTATATGCTGTGGAGTTATTATTCGTCTGCAATTTGTCCCCACCAACAATCATTCGCTTAAAGAAAACGAACAGGAGAAACTAGCCTAATAGTTATGGCAGGTTAAATCTAGGGCAGAATAAGTATATTATTAGTTGCGAAATACATCATAACAGTGCTAAAGTAACGCGTGAATTAGTTACCTGTGAATTGATGCATATTAAGAAAACTATACGAACGATTTAGGGGAGAAGAGGGGTGCGCAAAAAAGTATGCAAATACGAACCAGCTCGTCACCCATTAGAGACTGGCAAAACCATAGATTGGAAAGTATGTCGATGGATTTCTATACGCGGAAGCAAACGTAATTGTATAGTATATATATATATATATATATATATATATATATATATATATATATATATATATATATATATATATATATATATATATATAACCATATTTGTTAATTTACAGTCAGGAGCCTGTTGGTCTTGACTGGATACTAGTAGATTGTTGTTGAATTTGTTATTCGTGGCCAGTCGATTAGAGTATCATGTTGATGAAACTTTTGAATATTAAGGTCAGGTGATTGTTGTTTTATATAAAAGGCTTCATAAATGAATAATAATTTTTCTGATTATGCTTTATAAAGAATTGTGAAGTTGGTCGAATTGACAGGGTGCCCCGTTACCAATATATGATCGGAAATAGCTGATTTTCCTGACGGTGCCAATCCTTTGTTAATCAATTTCTGTGGCAAATGTTGCTGGATTCTTCTTATCAATTGCTTCTTCGTACGTCCGATATATGTGCTACCGTACATACATGAGAATTTGTAGACTATGAATGATTTGGAGAGAATTGGCAATTGATCTTTGGCATCCAACCTCATGATTCTCTGTGTTCTAAATGTCATATTAACTTTAACACTGGGAAAGTTCTCTTTAGTTATTCTATTCAGCCGCCGTGCAATTATTGAGGCTGGTAAGTTTAGGAAAACCTGCTTGACTGTATCCTCTCTAGTGCGAATCTGCCGTGTTCTGAGGTTGACATCAATGAAATGCTCCGGGTAGTTGTTCATTAGCAAAATTTTCCTGAGGTAGCCCAGTTCTTCCTCAATCTTGTGTTCAGAGCAGATCTTCCTGATTCTGTTTGCTAATGCAATTTTGAAGATGGAAAAACACGTTTTAACATTGGTGGCTGATTCCGATATTAGATCAACACTCATATAAGACATCCAAAGGGCAAAAACCATCGGAACAAACACCGCAAGATTGTACGGCAAACCAAAAACTCATAAAGCCGTGACAGCCTCAGGAGCTCCCTCAATGCGTCCTATTATGTCAATGATCAACGCTCCACAACATAAACCAGTCAAGTTTCTCTGCAAAATACTTCAACCAATACGGAGCATCATAAACGCAAACACTATCAAGGACTACTTCGAACTAGCAAATGAACTGAAGGGGAAGAATATCCTACAGAATAAAATGGTCTCGCTTGACGTCTCATCCTTATTTATAAACATACCACTGGATAAGACAACGGAGATCTTGTGTGACCTCATCAAAAATGAGTTCTTTGATTTCCCTATAGACAACAATGACATCTAAGACCTCATATTAGTATGTACCAAAAACGTGCAATTTACATTTGAAGGGATATACTACCGCCAGATCAATGGTGTAGCTATGGGAAGTTGCATCGCACCCCTCCTGGCAGATGTATACATGTATCACCTGGAAAAAACGAACCTAAAAGATATAATTGACCAGTGCACACTCTACAAAAGGTATGTAGATGATATCTTGTTGTTCATCTCAGAAACAAATATATATATATATATATATATATATATATATATATATATATATATAATTAAATTCTAATATCGCTTAATTCGGTAAAATGAATAGACGAGATATATGGATTGTAGTCGTAACGAAACAATCACATGCTAGTAGACGGTGGCACATTGCCATTTTCTATACATCCTTGTGCGTATGGCTGAAGTTAGTTTCACTATGTTGTGCGAATGATTAGACACAATAAAATGATTTTTATCTGAATCCCGTAAACCTAATTTGAAGAAATGTTATCAGAATCCGTACAATCAATGATTAGTAAATTGACAGAGAAAAATGTATTTATTCTGTCCAATTAGTACGTTAATTACCTTTTATGTACAGAACCAAAGACAAACAAAGGATTTATGACAAAACAGATCATTTACCTAGCTGCTGGGCAGTTCTGGAAATGCCAACCCAGATTCTCCCAATACATGACCATTTTACACATCCAACAAGATGTAAGACGTACGCGCCTGCAGACCAACAGATGAGCCAACGCCGATGAGGTGACTGAACGCAAATAAGCCAGTTTGCTTTGTAGATTTGCGTCATCACAGTTATACAGCAGTGCAGCTTTTGATATACCGACAGAACTTTTATTAATATCCATGCTGTTACAACTATTCGTTGGTTTGTGAAATTGGTCAACTTTTAAGTCATCTGTACACATTAGCAATCCAGTATCAGCTAAATCAGTCTTTGTCTCTTTTGAAGATATTACTGCGCAGTCTTGAACTATCGCCTTTCCAATCGATTCTTCAGTTAAGCTAGGTACTTTAGCCTCGTTGTTTTCGATTTTAGCATTTGACCCAGCAGTATCATCTGCCATTTCATCAAAAACATAAAATTAAACTTCCTCTGAAAAACGAGCTTTAAAAGATTTTTCTAATTAAATCCATGATGAAAATGACCAATAGAGAGACCTTAAATTAGTAACAAATAAATATCGGCTATCTCATTAGCTTTCAGTAAGCATTTGTGTATTAGGTGTTGCGCATCTAGTAATAAATTAGTTCGAATATAACCAGAAGGATAAACCAAAAACAGAATAAATGGAAAGTATAAGCTCGTGCACACTCGTATCGTGCTTACTGGCATCTCATCAGTAGGAGCCCGTATTACGCCCTTTACCCACTATGCGTTTGGAATGTGGCAAAATACGGCGTTACAATATCCTATGAAAATAGTACGGTACAATATCCTATGAAAATAGGACAGAACAATCTCCGACCAGTTTTCCCACATTGCTCAACCAAATATATGATTGGTAGATTTTAATAAAGGCTCCTACTAACGAGGCACCAGTAAGCACAAAACGAATGTGCACGAGTTTATACTTTCCGTCCATGCTGTCTGTGGTTTATCCTTTGAGGGACTCTCAATGTTGCTTATATTATATTCATTTAATATATTTTGTATATATATGATGGATATATATATATGTGTATATATATATATATTTATAAAAGATTTAGAACAACTCCATATGACTGCTTATATGATTATCTATATATACATAAAATACAGACTGTAGACGTATATATAAATCGATATTTATATATAAGATGTGGGTATAAATATATATAAATATTTAAATAATAAAACTTAAATAAAAAATAAAAATATTACTAATATTTTATATACCCAAATTTATACGTAGTAACCCATCTTGTTGCTTACATGTAGTTTTTATATATACATAGGTATGTATATGAATTGGACACAGATATTTAAATGAAAAAAATAAATTTATACAGGATATGAGTATAAATGTGTATTTGGTTGAGATCGGATTCTTTATTGCAGGCTCCGTATTTGGTCTTTTCCAAACAGTAGAATAATACTATATTCTTTCAGCAACTTTACTAACCTCACTCTCTATAAACTATTGCACACAGGATAAGATTAGGTAAACCGGGAATTTTAGGATTACTGCAATATGATTAAAATTTTTTAAATTTGAATCTTCTACGCGTCCGGAACAGCAATTTAAAAAATCGAGACATTACGGATAGGCATGTATGTCAACCAATATGGATTGCTTATATTTATCCTATAAATGTCACTTTAGTAGAGTACACATATGTGCATATAGAGTTTTGTGTGCGGGAGGGTGACATTGATAAGTTTGTGTATACATTTAAGTATAAGGGAATAGGTATGAAGACTGGATATTGGGGCAAACAAAAAATAATTCTTTAGGTATTAAAATAAATATAAATAGATCTTTGTTGAATGAGGATACCACATTTGCCACAAGTTGTTTCTTTCCTGTGAGTATGGTGTCAACCCTGAAGATGGGACTGGAAATGAAGTCCCGAAAATTCGGAAATATTTTGGAAAATCTTGTTCCAACGTCATTTTCAGACAAGCAGCTGATGGAGGGCTTCAAAATGAAGGGACAAGTGAGAACCCATCAATCAAGGCCAAAAATCGGTGCACCTGGAAATGTAAAGGATTCAAGATTTTACCGACCTATGAGTGCTATCAAAGGTTCCACACAATAAAACGGCGTTGACAATACAAGCAAATTTGAACTAATTTGCTTCTAGGTGTGCAACATCTAATACACAATTGCATATATATTAGTTTTCAGTAAGCATTTTGTAACATAAACTCCTTATTTACTTTAGAACCACTGATTTTGTCACAGGAACTTTTTTTCTCGAATGCCATGCGAATAAAACTTTTTTGGATAAGTAATATATCCGTTAATGTTAAAAGAAGTTTGTGATTAGTTTCCATAAAAACTGTGAACATAGGAGATGCATTATCACATAATAATTGTCAAAAGATCAATACTACCGCCTAGCATGAATATTTCGTGACAAAATCGACTTGCAAGAGAAAAAACGACGGACAAAAAGGAAAGGAAGACAAAAACAAATTCTGGCCAGTACTTGATGAGTTCCCAATAAGGACGAAACCGGTCTACTGGATGAATTGCCTTTTCTACACTATACAATTCTTAGTTTATACTGACATATGTAAGTAATTAATGGGTCGGGTGTTTATATCAAGACCGCAACCTTGATTATAATAATTGTTATCACCACCCGCGCAACCAATGTTCGTTTAATCATATAAATGTTCATTTCAATACCACTTCCCCATGTAATGTGGTGTCTGTTCAGTAATGACAGATTGGGCATGGTTAGTTGGAACTTTGGGTCTAAATGGATGCCATATGAGCTCCACCTAAAGGAAAATTGACTAACCAAGTTACATTAGTTAGTATATAACTGAAAATTGTGTGTAGTGTAGTGTGCGGCAGGATAGCTCAGTGGTTAGAGCACCAGATTCCGAAGCAGACGTGCCCAGGTTCGTATCCTGTCCGCGGCAAATTCTGGCCAGTACTTGATGAGTTCCCAATAAGGACGAAACCGGTCTACTGGATGAATTGCCTTTTCTACACTATACAATTCTTAGTTTATACTGACATATGTAAGTAATTAATGGGTCAGGTGTTTATATCAAGGCCGCAACCTTGATTATAATAATTGTTATCACCACCCGCGCAACAAATGTTCGTTTAATTATATTATTGTTAGGGAACGCAACATCGAGGTAAATATCATACAAATCAAACAACACCAATTTCTCGATCTTGCACTGAAGGAATTAGCCTCGAAGAGTCAGGACTATAACAGAAATCAGCAAATGATTGTTAATATGGACATAATTAAATAAAACGAGAGACATAACAAAACACACGTTTGTGTAATCTGTATTTAATTTTAGTACTATGATTTTTTTATGAAACAAGTTAATACTTTGGGTTGTATACCAGGACAGGAATATGTTTAACTGCTGCTCGTACAACGCATTCTGCAAAATGCCTTCATATTTAAAGCAACCCGCCTACTAGACTTTGATTTTGTTATTTTTGCAAACGTAGGTGAGTTTTTTTATCGGTGACACTCCACACTGCAATGGTAATTATATCATGATGTAGACAATTGATTGCCCCTCAAATAAAAAAATCCACAGAATGACTCCGATGAACAATCACTGGATTCGTACAATTCACATGATCGAACAGGTCATTGTGAATTCGTTTTCCTAAAGACTAAATTGTTGTTTATGTGACAATGAGTTTAATCTATACATCAAATTATGATAAATTTTATTTTCCAACTGAACAAACAGATTTATTTTTCTTCTTATGCCTGATGTTTCGAGACTATTTTTCAGAAAAAAACCTGAAAATTCCACAAGCTAACGCAAGAACTAGTTGATCTTGTTGATCACTTACGATAGAAGTCTTGTTCAGCCAATACATGCTCATCTCTGGACACCCTATGCCACTGCTGATGCCACGGATTGTGTACCTATTTAGGAGTAGTTTGATTGTACTATTGGTACTTACGTGCCGTTAGAATTGTATCTGCTAGGCTTAAACTGCCATAGAGAACATTATTTAAATTAATGATGTGATCTTGATATAAAAACCTGTCCCATTAAATACATACGTCTGTTAGTAAAAAAATATGTATTTCGTGGTATAGGAATGGCAATTCATACAGTAGACCGGTTTCGTCCTTATTGGGAACTCATCACGTAACGTCTAGGACTTGCCGACGACAGGGCTCGAACCTGTGTACGTCTGCTTCGGAATTAGTTGCTTTAACCACTGAGCTACCGTAGAATACACACAATTTTCAGTTTTACACTAGCTGATGTTTCTCGATTAGTTTTTCCTTTGGCCGGAGTCTATACGGCAAAGGATCAGACCACCCATAATCTGTTTTTATCGAAAAGACACCACGCTATCTAGGGACGTGGTACTCAATTGAACATTGCCAATCTGCGATCTAGTTTTTCCGTGCCGCCCAAACAAAGCAACATTTTTCATGGATAGGCAGGAATGAAATATAAATCGATCGCGCCGATTTAGGCCTGTTTATTGCGATAAAGACAAAGACAAAAAATTCTTCTTCAAAACAACTTTTTAAATCAAAGTGATTCATTGGGTTTTTTCTCACCTGAAAAGAATGATAAAAGGAAAACAGTGTTAACAGAGAAAATTATAAGCAGGAAAGTTCTCCATTAAAGTAATAAATATTTTTCAACAAATTCTAGCAATTAATAAAACAGAAATCCTTGATATATTTCGTTGACCGGCCAAATGGCCATTGTTGACAAATAATAATTTATTTTCAATTAAAAGATTATTTATATTTTTTTGATAGATTTAAATATATATAGTTACCGGCATGTCATAGAAATATATACGTGTACAAACCATAAATTTTTATGAATTTATAAATAAAGATTTAAGCAACAATGTGAGTTTATTTCACCATTAGTCTACACGATTCGCAATGAATATAGTATATCAGCCATATAATATGTAAATATAAAGCTACATACAATTGAAACGACTACCAGGCCAAATCCTACAAAATTAAGCTAGGCATACTCGTTCTATTTAATATCTCATAATTCGTAGTTGAGCTCCATTATTCGGATATATTATTAAATGTGATTCATCCAATCAACATTTTCTGCTATTCAGAAGAGCTTAATTAAATATTTGGCCTAATGATTTTTATATAAATGTCACATTCATGACGTCTCCTCCCGATTTAATTTCGATTAATTCACTAATTAAAACGGGTAATCTATTCCGATTACACAACGAAATGCGTTTACATACTTTACTTTACTTTACTGCGGCTGACTCCTTTTGGAGGATAAGCCGGCTCCAATGACATTTCATGGAGTTTCCTGGGAATTTGGTACAAGTGGTGTCCCTTCACCACTCGTTTACATCCTTCTTATTCTATCTGATGGCCCGCATACATTGCGTGACTGGTTACGTCTGATCTCTGACTGTGTCTATATTTGAATGCCGTTTTAATTTTTCCCGTACGGACCTTTATTTGGCGCGTGGTATAGCCTATATATCAGAATTCGCAATCTTTGCTAGGTATCACATAAACTCCTGAAATTTTGAGGGGTTCTATTTTTCGCATTTTGGTTCAGTAGCATGTTGCCTACAGATAATGATTGTCTTATTACTGTTCCAATGTTGTTTTTCGGTGCTAATGACCTAATTTTTCTACTCAATCTGGAATCAGGTAGTACCAGAACCCTACGCTTTTCTCTTACTCCGTTACCAGCTTTATTTGATTTATATTCCATTAAATCTCAATAACGTCTCGGTTAAGATCTACTAAATAAAATTAGCCGAGTAAGCATTTATCCTGAATATTAATTTCAGTTTATAAGGCGTCTTAATATAATGGAATTTAAAGAGCCTATTTTCATTCCACACGAGTGATTAGAGCAGAAATTAAAAAATACTCTATTTAGTATCCTACCTTGAAATAAATACTTCTAATTTCTGACGCACCCGTTTTAATTTTACATCTAAAATGATAAATTTCACATAAATTTCAATTCTCCTAGCTGATTGGCTGAATTCAGAGAACTCTTCAACTCCTTATTCCCATGATTCTAAAATAAGAACATGCCATCTAAGAATCTCAAAAATAAGTTTGGTTCGAGATGTGATTTCAACAACAAATATTTTCAAAATAATGCATAAAAATATTATCAACTGGAACCGATAATTGTCTCATAGGAACACCTTTAAATTGTTTATAGAATTCAGGTATGAAAAGAAGGTAGACAGAGAGCATAAAATTTTTTTAATACTTTCTATTATATCCAGATATGCTATTAAACAATATTTAACACATTTTATTGCGGCTTGCACCGGGATGTTATTATACATCTATAAAACATCCAGGCTTACCAATCTATCATTTTTGAAAAAGTTATATTTACTAAAATTTTCAATAGACTGATACGTGTTCTTTCATCTATAATCTAAAAATAGGTGTGTTTTCCAATTTTACGGTGCAGAAATTTGTATCTTTTATAAATTGTAGAATTCTGAAAATTTACAATTAACTTGAGACAATTATCTTGTTTATAAATCTCCAATAAGTCATATAACCTAAGACGGTTATAATCCCTTTTTATTGATGAGTTTCTAAGCAGTGAATAAAATTCCTCTAGTACCTAATCTATTAGGTCCTTATTTATTTCATTATAGACATAATCAACATTAAATTGCACATTCATTTTATCATTATGGTTCGACAGCTCATTAATTCTGTCACTTCATCTTAGCCTGCTTTAAAACATATCGCTGTGTTCGATAACAACACGGCTCTTAATCTTTTTAATTATTAAGTAAGCTTACACTTATTCTCTTTGTGCAATAACACCAATGTGGCAATATCTAATTCAAATTTAGTTTTACCTTTTCCAGTAAGTAAATAGGCAATCTTAATTCTCTCGATAATGATCTCCCTCTTAAGCATGTAATCGATAAGAATTTCCATGTTAAGCCTCAAGTTAAGTATTTTAATCTCATTATCCTTAAGATCCACCGATGATTGACCACTCGTTTAGACATAACAGAATCATTTTATATGTTTCTCGGAGGCCAAGACATTCTCTCAGGTTTCGCCAATTTCTTCCCTTGTCTCTAACTTATTCAATTTCATTATTCCTAGCTTTTCAGTGAATTCTGCTATAAGTTACAAGTTCATTGTATGTAATTAAAAAAAGTAATATAGATCTCATTCTATTCTATTCTAAAATTACTTCTTATTTCTATATTCTTCTTTATCAATAATTTCAATAAATGTAGAGAAAGCAGATGTTTCAGAACATATAGTTTATCTAGCTGAAATGGTAACATAAACCTAAAGCATTCGGGTAGAATAGAAAAGTTTACACACAGCTTTATGAATAAGGCAGTTTCAACCTTCGTATATTTTTTTTATTTTTCTCGGTTTGTATCGATTGAACATTTTCTATCACCGTTCCGTCATAGTTCTCTCGTTAAAATACTCTGAATGAAGTAATTAATTGAATATTTCTGTCATCATATATTTTTATGTCGCACTTAACTCAGGCGGGTTCTTGGATGACAATAGTAGGTGGGTAATATCGCGATTCATTTACAGCACATACACTCATACAAGCATACATAAATATATTCTCAGGTACATGCATAAATACATATAAGCATACATACATACACGCATGCATATATGCATACATGCATGAACACATACACACATACATTCCTAGATACATACATAAATACCTATATGCATACAAACATACATAGATACATACATACATAAATAAATACATACGTACATACAGGTGCATAAGTATATATATATATATATATATATATATATATATATATATGCATGCATAAATACGTACGTGCATAAATATATATTCAAACGTAGATGCAGATATATAGTATAATCGGTTTCGGCCAAGGCTATGTTAATTAGGCTTTTTAAAAGACTCGAGGTTTGATTATAATTTCGTCTACTAATGTGCTTCGGGACATCGAAAATACTGTGCGGTGTGAACCGCAATCTAAATCGCGAATAATAATATACAGGTTGTGATCTTAAAATAAACTCTAGTCCCACTACATGCATACATTTTTCAGTTTAATCTAAATATTGTATAATGTGGAAAAGGCAATACATCTCGAAGAACGGATTTGACTTTTGGGGAATTCTTCACGTACTGTCCAGAATTTGCCGGGAACAGGGCTCGGACCGGGGCACGTCTGCTTCGGAATCTGGTGCTCTAGCCACTGAGCCACCCTGCCACACACTATACCTAATTTTTAGTTATATACTAATTATTTTTTGGTTAAACTTTCCTTTAGGTGGGGCTCATATGGCATTCTTTTAGATCTGAAGTTCCAAAAAACAATCTACAATCTGTCATTATAGAACATACGCTACGTTACACGTGCAAGTGGCACTGAATTAAACATTAATATGATTAAAGGAAAATTTGGTGCGCGAGCGGTGATAAGAATTATTGTAATCAAGGTTGCGATCTTAACATAAACACCTGATTAATTATGTGCATCTATCTGTTAGTATAGGCTCAGTATTGTATACTACTTGCGTTAAGTTGATTGTTTACATACATTAAATAGACCTATAATTAGTGAATGCCAACTATTGATGAAAAAATAAAATTAATCATTTAGAGGCTAAAGAAATGACTTAAAAAGTCAAAGGTTATACTCACTCGTTGGTTCGTCGTTGACAGAATTTGAGACAATTGGCTGTCGGCTCCTTCTAAGCTGTTCCGTATTGTCTGAATACGAACCAACTAAAAGATGATCGGGTTTGGTCATATGAGGAAAATTATTTTTTGTAATATTTGGTCTAATGGGACTACAATTAACGTGGATTGCATCAGATGTTGCAGAGGCGTTTTTTATAAAATCAGTTAGATCGACGTCGGTGCGAATTGGAAGTTCGGCGTTACAAACAGTGCATAAGATTGAGGCCGGCAGGTTATCGTGACAATCAATCAATGGTTCAGAAGATTGACCGAAAGGTAGCTGCGGCAAAAGCCGAGCCCTGACCAGACAACCTTCACTGTTTGTACCTGTCAAGTGAAGTCCCTATATTATCAAGTAGATGAGAAAAAACAAAATGAAGCACTATTCCATCAACCAATAAAGCCAGATTTTAGAACAACCGCATTTTAACTTTTTAAAGATGTGTGTCGAAAAGTAACGTGACCCTTTATCTATGGTGAAAGTTTCTGCAGCTAAAAGGAAATATATATTCGGTTGAAACCGAAAAAACTACACAAAAATATTAGTCAAGATTGTTCCAAAAGGAATATATTTAATATTTTCATGAGAGAGATGACTATAGCTTATAAACACCTTCAGAGAAATCCATACAATTTCCGGAAGAACTCACTAGGCCGGCAACCCAAGCAGTAATGTTGGTAAATTTTATGGCTCCAAGACAGAGCTTCAACTATTTAAAGATCTTGTTTAAAAACAAGGATTGGAAATTATCAAGCTGTTATAAGTGATAGATGCTAAGCCAAATTGTAGAGGCTCCATACCTATTAGCAACTGAGAACTCCATAGAATCCAAGTCGTTTTCAGTCTTTATAAATTCATTTGAATCTGATAAGCTAGAATTCTCATTAACATCTAATTAATTCATGCCTACTATATCTTGAGCTAATTTGCTTGTGTCCTCAAACTTAAGATTAGCTTCCATGCTGATCGTACTTAATTATTAATTTGATAACTTAGAGTTAGGCAAACGGAATTTGAACTGCTTACATAGCAAAACACCCGACCAAATAACCTGGAAAGATATAAGACGTGAAAAACAGAATTATTAAATTACCTGTTCCAGAACGTCCCCAATATATACGATTCAAAAGACAAAATGATAGCAGGAGTATATTGTGAAAATCGAGTAATATTGAGGATCAATTTCGAAGTAGATTAATAAAAAATCTCATAATTATGTTGTTGAAATTTAAGAAATCGAAGAGGAAAGGAAGTTGGCTTAAGTGTTGAGTAAATATAGCAGTGTAGTGCGATAGTACTGACTATCTTGTTTAACTAATGCTAAAAAGTAAACTGATTATGTTTCATTTATTAATTAAATACTTGGAAGAAGTAATAGGGGCATTTATCGTTTTAGCGTTGCAGGTAGACAATAGCACTGATCATCACCTCCAGTCCGTGTTAATAGAGTGCTTAGATTGTATTTATTAATTAAATTTAGTTATTAATAAATAAAGTACAAGGTGTAATTATACTATGGATTTAGAGATTTTACATTTTAGCGTTAAGTTAATGTCTAAAAATCATTTTTGATTGAGGTAAAGTAGTCGAATAGAAACTGAATTTCGTTAATTTGAAGAATTATATAGAATAGTCTGCTTAAACGGTAACATTGTGGTGATACCTATGTTAACCAATGAGATTTATTGCATTCAAGAATTATACAACACTTTCTTTTTTAAATACGAGCATTTCTGTGATAACTATGATAGAAAATGAGAGTTATCGCCTTCAAGAATCATATAACGTTTTAGGTACCTCCGTTTTGTGTTAATTATACTAACCAATGATAATAATTGCCTTGAAGAACTTATAATATTTTCTATAAAAATTGACCACTGTTTTGTTATAAATATTCTTAATCCTTGTTGAAGCTTAATGATCCAACCGCGAATTGTTTTATATAATGAAGAACTGGTTAGCAGAGGTATTGGTTATAACCGATTAAATCCACAGCCAGGTAACGGAATATAGGCTTCAGCAAAGAAAATTGACTAATAGAATAAGTCGGCTAAAGGATGACGGAGAGAGAATTCTCAATTCAACAGAAATTGTTGAACACAAAAACCAGCAACCACATCAGGAAAGCATCAGGTGACGCAGCTATATAAGTGTCGCTGCAATTGTTGCATTAGAGAAGCGTGCAGACCAGACGGAATCAGTAAAGGCTTCGTTTAAGTCAAAGGACGATGGCCATTACACAGTAAAGATAATTGGGAGTTTGTTCATCAACTGAGGACCCTCTGAAACAGACAATGTAACACCATACAATACATTCGATACATGTGAGTGTTTAGTGTAAAATAAGGCGGTGCATAAACACATCACTGCTAAATTAAAAGCCGTGAAGCTAATTACCCGTTCATTCTAGCTATCTCTATTTAAAACAAGAAAGCAACAAAACCAATGTAGTCTATATTCTGCGTACTTTACAGGAAAGCTAATTTATTCGTTCTTACTTGCAATCTTTATTTAAAAAGAGGAAGTAGCACACCGACGGGGCGATAGCTCCATAATTTCCGAACTTGGGGAGAAAGCGAATTATCCTATCAACATTATAACCTTCTCTAAAACAGAAAAGCATCTCAATCCCAAGTGTTTGTATTTGGTTTACTTGGCCAAGGGGCTAATAACCAGCACATCATTACAACATTAGATCGTGACGCCATGCGAGTGTAAGGTTACATCAGGAGTACAGGCTTCAATGATGGTACAGACTGCGTTATTACAAACAATTAAATAGGCAATAATAGCCAGCAGCCCAGCTGGCTTATATGAAAATTGAAGCGGAGGCGTAAGTTATGGCCTAGGTCTATCCACATCTTATGGCATATCAGAATTCACTGTCGATGTGGCCTATCATCAGAGTTTACTTGGTCATAATGACGTTGTGTACTATCTAGGTAAACATACTCATGGTAAGTGGATCTTTTCCGACATAAATAAATCTTCTTTAATAAATTTTTCACCAAATATTTATTTTTGTTGTTAGGATTACTTCACCTCAATTTTGCTTCTTTTTTTGGTTTTTTAAATTAAATTAAATTAATTATTGTTTCTCATAGTTAAATGGCAATAAGACATCAGTTACTAACGACCATTGTATTGGTGTCCATGATGACGATGATGATGATGCTTCTTATGCTGCTGCTGATGATGATATTGATAGTTTTATGTAAGTATGCGTTCCGTGCTAACTGGCAACACACTAGAAGGATCTGGTACTACGCCATATATCGACTATATAATTTGTTTAAAAAGGTGAGACAGTTTTATGTTACAATCTTCTATACAAGTGTAAATTTAAGCAGTTATGGATTTACCTTTATACGAAGTCCTCATCCATGTCACTTCAAATCAAACCTAGTATATATATATATATATATATATATATATATATATATATATATATATATATATATAATGTACTGAGCTTGTAAAAGGTATCGGCACAACTGTTTTCGAGATAGGAATAATCTCACCACATTTCTTGACCGAATAACTAGTTGATATACGGCGTAGTACCGGCTTCTATGGTGAATCGCCAGTAAACACGAAACGCATTTACATTAAACTATACCTGTCGTTCATGCGGACTATGTTATATACTTCTGGTCCTATTTGTAGCAATATATATATATATATATATATATATATATATATATATATATATATATATATATATATATATATATATATAAACTAATTCATCGCAAAAGAGAAAATATAACTGGTGATAATTATGCTCTCCAATTAAAATTATTAACTTCAAGAATTGTATAAAATGGTTTGTTGAAAAAGAACACGATTATGTGATAGTTATGTCAGCCAATGAGAAATATTGCCTTCAAGAATTGTTTGAATCTATATATTTAAACGGGTACGGATTTGTGATATTTATCACAAATAAGAATTATGACGCAACTACAATTTCTCCTCTATTATAAACAACTAAGTAGCAGAGGCATTTGATAAATAAAGTAAATTTACCAACACGTGGTGGAACAAGTATACCTAATATTTCATAGAGCGCTTCAAAGGATATTAGGCCGGTGTACGATATTAGATATACTGGATTTACATGGGACAGCAAAATATTTTGCAAATATTATTAAGTATGTCTAACAGTGAGTAGGTTTTTGTTTCAACATGCACTTTAGTGCAACAGGTGTAAGCCAATAAGAGTTACTTTATAAGTTACGCAAATGCTGATGTTCTCATTTACTATTACACGGTTTGATTTTCTGTTTGTTTTGCCTTTCAAAAATATATTAAGATGTTTACTGAAGAATAAAATAAAAATAGTAATCTTTCTATCATGTGACAAAATTCCATTATAACCTTGCAAACAGTAATGAATAATAAAGAATAATTGAGACAAGAGACCTTGTTATTCTAATCAGTTTACAATTAAACATGACTAAAGTGTCTAGCATGTGTGCTATTAGACATAAACAGCTCTTTCAACAAATAATAAGGTTAAACAATAATTGATTGCGCGAGTGTTGGTAACAGTTGTTTAAATCAAGTTTGCGAGCTTGAAATAAACACCAATCCCATTGTATTTAACTAGTCGTCGAACAACACTGGCGGTAGTTTTGTTATGTTGTTCGATGATTGGTTAAATACAATGGGATTGGTGTTTATTTCAAGCTCGCAAACTTGATTTAAAGAAAAAAATATAATATGGTTCTTCTATAGGCAAACTGCATAGAAATTTTTGAGTGCTAGCAAATGACACAACTATACACGGGTGAATTAGGTAAATAAAACCGACGTTGTAACCAAAGTACATGACGGAACACAAATTAACTTGAAGAAATTAAAATTCACCGCCGTCTTTTTGGATCCAATGATCCTTTTATTACGTTCACATTTCAGCACACCTTTTTTGCGTCAACATCGGAAACTATTGCCTTAATAATACACAAAAACATGATAGGCACAGCCATCAAGCGACTTGAACTACATCGTAAAAATCATAAAATGGATCAAGAGAGAAAGAACGAAATTTTCAAATTGAAAAAGAGAACAAATATTACAATTAAACAATCATTGATTGCGCGGTCGATGATAAAAAATATTTGTAAATCAAGGTCGCTAGCTTGATGTACACACCAGTCCAATTATATACAATTTTTCAGTAGAAGCTAAGCATTGAATAAGGTATAATTCATCCAGAAGCCAAGTTTCGTCCTTATTGGGAACTTTAGAAGTACTGCCAAATATTTGCCGCGGAAAGGGCTCGAACCGGGACATATTTTCTTCGGAGTCTGACTTCATCTACTGTACCATCCTGACGCACACCACACAAAATTGTTGGTTATATATGTTATCCTTTCCTTCAAGTACTGCATAGATGGCGTTTCTTTCTAAATGAAGTTCCAACTAGTCATCCCCAATCTTCTTTTACAGAACGATAAAATGGAATTGATGCTTATATCGGGCTCGCAACATTGCTATTTAAAAAAAAATGAAAGTATGTATGTTCTTCGCAACAAACAGTATTTAACTGTAATATATATTTTTTAAATGTTACTATCTACCGCACAATCAATATTTGTTTAATTGCACCAATCTTTAATTAGAAACCACTTATCAAGGTGTCTGGTCTATAATAACAGATCAGGCTGGCTAGTTGAAACTTGCGGTTCGAAAGGATGCTACACAAGCTCCGCCTGAAGGAAAAACTGGCCAAAAACATTTATTAGTATATAACTGAAAATTGTAGATAGTATGCAGTAGGGTGGCGCAGCGGACAATATCACAAACTCCTAAAAAAATTAGCCCTGGTTCGAGCCCCATCTACGACAAAATAATAGAAAATACTTAAAAAGGTTCCATTAAGAACGAACCCATTCTACTGAATGAATTGTCCTTGTCACCTTACGCATAGCGTAGTTTATCCTGACAAATGTACACATAATGGGATTGGTGCTTATATTAAGCTTGCAAGCTTGATTTAAATAAATATTACTCTTTCTACAGTCTCGAAATTTAGGGAGGCGTGATACGAAAAGAAGTTTGAAAGAAACAAAGTTGGATGGGAGCATTGAGGAAAAACAAATGGATTTTTAAAACTCCGTTGTATATACCTGCCTTATAACAAATGTATGTTTCATTACACAACTTATTACTTAATTTAAAACATAAATGCCTTTAAATGACATATGTGAGCGGTTAACATGACCTGAAGTGCCGTTATAAGCCGTTGCAATGTCGGAGCAATCACCAAATCTGATTTAAATGCAGATATGGTGAGGCTTATGAAAGAAAAAGATTTAGTCCGTGGTGCATCGATAAACGCAACGTATAAGCCTTCTGCAATCGAACAGTCTCGGATTGTTTATTGCCATTAATGCTATAGCTATTCAGCGCGCTATGCAAGCCTGGCTAGCCGATTACTAATGAGCATTTTAAACCAACTACATATGTCACATAGAAGAACGTTTCCGTAATATCTGACCAAATTTTAACAAAAATAACACTCCATAAGCGACTAATTTTTAAGTGATTTTCAAAGCAAGAAATCTAAAATGATGTACGCGCAGCGAAAGCAGGTGTATACAAAATATTTAAACATCAGCTAAACAAACATTTTCGCAACGATTTGAATATAAGCCGGTGCATTGATTTGTAACCGCAATCGGCTATTGTGGAACAATTGACAGAACTCGTAGATCGATAAAACTTTATTTCTTTAGATGTAAAAGCGCACAGTGTTGCTGTTTTACTGATTGATTGATTCTCACTGGTCCTGTCTTTCTTAAGCTCTCCACACGATTATTGTCCATCGAAAATGATGTAGTACCATGGTGTGCCGAATTTTCTTCTGATACAGCATTTTCGGTGGACAATAATCTTGAGGAAAGCTTAAGAAAGATGGAACCGGTGAGATCACATTAATCAGTGAAAAAAACACACTGTGCGCCTGGAAATGTGAAGAAATCAAGATTTCATCGACCTACAAGTGCTATCAATTGTCCCAAATCATAGGATGACAGCCCCGCGCAACACCAAACGTCATTCAAAAGCTGTTGAATTGTTTGTGTTTATGCATATGTTCATGGTTGTGCGTGTCTCAGCATGTAAGTTTCCCACTTCCCGTTTTTTTGTTTAATACATGTATCTAATCCAAATTGACCCCGCTTGCTTTTCACAACTTTATGATATAAAATGCCAGACATTACCGTTGAGTTGAGTTCTCGCGAAAAGAAAATAGTGTTTTTAATTTGTGTTTTATGTACGCGCTTTATCATAATTTTATGCCCCAAGGCACGATTCATATCTAAGTTTATTATTATTTTTGTCGTTATTAAATTTTTTCTTGTGCTTTTTTATGATGATGATGAAGTCAAGTGCCCGTAGAAGAAAGATAGTATTTTGACACATTCATAGTTATGGCATTTAGCATAAATAGCATCAAAGTCGTCATCATCATTATCACAATAAACGTTATTACAGAAATAGGAAATACTGATGTTTTTTTGCGGCATGGCTATAAAGAACATGCCTATAAATTAGGAATATTAATTAATAAATTAAATAGTGTTTTATCTAGCCTAGATAAAAAATACCTTCCTCAACAATACACAGAGTAGAGGATATTCGGCGGTCCATATCACTAGGCCAAGTAAACAAAATACAAGGCAACATAAGAAATAGGGCTTCATTTGTTTCGTGAGATGCAACTGATGAAGGCCTAAGGTAGGATGGGCCGAAATATATTGCTAAAAGAAAATTACTGGAACAATGAAAGCTGCGTTAGTCAAAACGCAGATCAGGTAATTTCAATTAATCCAGGTGCGAAACACGGAAACTCCTTCAAGAAATAGGGCTTGTCTGTGGTTTTCATGGGACTGCTTCATAACACAACATCACCTCAGAGTAAAAATACTAACAAACAAATAGGAGGCAGGTAAGAAGAAGAAGAGCTTGTTGTTTTAAATGTTTGTGAAATGTAGCTATCAATACAAGATTGCGTATATATTAGGCAACTCACTTTATCGGCATATATGACGCATCTATGGCAGACAAGACATACCAGCTTCAGATTGAGCACTGCAATTTGTATATCCGGCGCCGACGTATACTAAAATTAACCAATAAATGACGATCAAGCATAGCACTCAGAATTTGAGCAAAGATATTATGCATCAGCTCCCCAGATGGAAACTGATTGAGTTCACCTCGTCTCCATCAGTTTTATTAATAAAATGAGGACTACGTATGAAGATTTTGCTCAAAAAGCAGGTGCTAAAAGATTTTATTCTCTATTTCGGTAAAATCATGGTGCTGCAAAGGCTAACAGTATCGGCACATATTATATACATAAATATTTTTTATATATTGATATATATTATAAATAGCTCGGTAACTGAATTCTTTCATGCTTAAGTTAGTATTGCTTTTAGGCGTATATTCATAGACGATTGCCCTGTCCAAATGTCCCACATTTATTGATCAAATGTATACCGGGTTTAGGGCATCTTATCGGCTCTTAACGATAAGTCGTCTACGCGAGATGATAACTTTTGACCATGCCGAATTTTACACACCCTTCTGATTCTAAATTACCTAGCTTGTTACTATATACGTCATATCTAATATATTAATACAAATATACTTCCCCCATTAAATCAAGAATATATAACTCATGCATGTCTTATTGAAGGATGTCATGATTATCACGAAGATACGACAACTTGCGATAATCAAGGCCAGAATATATAACTTATCTAGCATATCAGATGTTAAGATAGGTTGCTATTCTAAAATTCGGAGAAATTTAGCAGATCTAAAAAATCATGGTGTTCTCTCTTTCGACCTAATGTTAAAAGCAGCCGCCCCAATTTGTCATTATAGAGCAGAGCATGTCACCTGAAGAAGAAATAGTGAACTGTGATTTTTTGAGAGGATTATATATATATATATATCTTATTTGGAAAATATTTGGCTGTCGTTTCGACTTCGATTCTTTAAAGTCGTCCTCCTAGCTCGCTCAATATTCACATAAACGGTAACGCAGAAAGCAAAATAAAACATAAGTCACTCTCCTTTTTGTCACATCGTCCTTTTATAAACAATTTTATAAACCAATTTTAGTAATCCTTCAGCAAAAATGCAACAGATACCTCCGGTAAACTAGGGGAACTTCGAGACGTATGGATCTAAACGTATATGTATACAGTGGCAAATATCTGAATAGAGTTGATTAGAAAGCCTACTGACAGTATAAAGTAATGTACATGGAATAGTTCACGTATTAATTTTAAGTAATAATATTAATGGCTACATATAGCAAGAAAAGTAACGGAAGCACTATAACGTATATATAGAAAGAGTATAGACCAATTAGAGGAAGACTACAGTCTAATTCTTATCGAATCCTTTTTTATATAACAAGGATCAGATAACTGTGCAATTTTTGCACCGCAAATAAAATTTATTTTATTACTTTTATATATATGTATATTATAAAATTACTTGAAATATATACTCGTCTGAAAACTCATTTTCCAGTGAAGCAACTACGTATATGTGCAATGAATTACTTAAATCAAGGTTGCGATCTTGATATAAACATCTAACTGAATATGTATATACATTTTTAGTATAAAGTAAGTATTGTGTAATGTAGAAAAGTCAATTCATTCAGTAAACCGGTTTCGACCTTATTCAGAACTCATCACCCACTGTTAAAAGTTTGTCCTGACGATTTGCTTCCAGGATTATTTAAGGATTGTAGCGATATAATTTCGGGAGCGTTGACTAACTTATTTAGTACTGTATAGAAGGTTGAGACCGGATCACTTGATTATAATGAATCGACCGTCATTCATATCTTCAAAAAAGGCAATCGTAATTCGTGTGATAACCATCGTGGTAAAAGCTTGACTCCAGTCTATCTAGACCATTTTCATCGATTATCCTACGTTGCTTTAGCGCTTAACGTGAATCACAAACTAGAGAATAATAGGCCGGATTCCTCTCAGGAAGAGGCTGTATAGATAATATTTTTAAGTTAAGGCAAATTCTTGAACGACATTTATATCGCAGTTCCACTAAAGCCGTCTTTCTGGATTTCAAGGGTACATTTGACTCCGTGGATCGCAATGTTTTATTCCATATTCTGTCGAAAAGTAGTGTGCCTACAAAATTAGATAATGTTACACGCGCTCTCTACTTAAATACTTCTGGTCGTGTTAAGGTCTACAACGAATTAACGCGCAACTTTACAATCAGCAGTGGTGTTCGTCAAGGCTGTTCACTTTACCCCATTGTTTTATTTTCCAATCGATGCTATTATGAACAATACTCTTCCACACATTCAGGATACAGGTGTTGAAGTTTTCCTGAGCGGAAAACTAGTCGATCTTGACTGTGCAGACGATATCGTACTATTATTCTATAATCGATATTCTGTTCAGGCCACCTTGAATAGATTAGCATACTCAAAATATAAGATACTTTAACAGGATCACCCAACATTCACTCTAACTCTGTGACTGCACAGTGAAGATCTTGACAGTTGACAGGCTTACATATCTTAGGAGCTCCACCAACAACTCAGTAGGACTAATCAGTGAGTCACCATTAAGCACGAAACGAATGTGCACGAGATTATACTGTCCGTTTATGCTGCCTTTATTTTATAATTCTGGTCATAATTGTTACTAGGTTCGCAACACCTAATACATACTTGCATATATACTAGTTCTCCGCCGCAAACTGTATCTAACTGTTATATATTTAATCGAATAATGTCATAATTACCGCGAAATGTGATAACTGATATCGATCAAGGCCAGAGTGTGTGGATTTACTGGAGTGACAGATGTTCAGAAATAGTTTTAATTCTCAATTTTAGTGAACTATAACATACACTGAAATTCATCGAGTTGGTACCATGTACCAACTCGGTAACCATAGAGTTGATATCATGTACCTCTTCGGTACTATAATATTGATATTGGGTACTGACACAATAACCACAGTGATGGTATCCTTTACAGACTCGGGATATATATTATATAGAGTGGATTAGCGTTGACGTCGCACTGTCGAGACTTTATATGATGTTAGCTTCACTAATGCAGGTTTATACATTCGTATAAGAGATTGTACCGTCCAATAATCCAAAATTCCTCGCTCAAATATACAATGGGTAAATGACGTCATACCGGTTCCTACAGATGAGTCGCCAGTAAGCACAAAACGAATGTGCACGAAACGCATTCATGTATGTATGTATGTATGTATGTATAAATGTATGCATGTATGTATGTACGTATGCATGCATGCATATATGCATTAGGGTATCCTTTAGTCTTACATGATTTCACGGGTTGATTTATTGGCGAAGACTAAAAAATAAATATGCAATTAACAAATTTTGCATACTTATAGCCTCAAGAGTTACAGTTAGGAGGAGAACATCATAATTGAGAACGTTTAAAGAAAATTAAAATCGACAATTTAAACTGAAGCGTTAGGAATCAGGCCTGGTAGATTTAAACTGGCGAGGCCAAATCAAAACTTGTTATGATGGATGAACTGAACAGCCGCCTATAGCTGCTGAACTAACTTCAAGGAACAAAATATCTGTAATTCCAGCCTGTGTCACTCACAACGCCGATCAGGTAAGATAACATGACACTCTAAAAAATCGAGCTCTCTATATATTATCTGCTTTTGGAACTATAAAACCGAAAATTCCAATTCGGAAACTGCATAGTAATGCACATTTCGTGCAATGCTTACCGTTGGTTTTTGAGATGACTCTTTACGACAGCAAGGGCATGACCAAAAGTGCAAATTTGAATTACTACAAAAAATAAAAAACATGATTTGCTGATAAGATTTAAATTATATTTTGCTACACATACACAAATATATAAGTTATTATATATATATATATATATATATATATATATATATATATATATATATATATATAGCCCTTCCAGTTTTTTTCGTTTCTTTTTAAATCAAGCTCATCGACATCTGTCATCAATATCAAAATTGGCCGCAGTCAAAAATGATTTCTTTGAATAAAGTACATTTGACGGCTTTAACATAATTAGCTAGACTGAAATCGTGTTATTTTTTCGCCATACAAGTGAACATTCAATCTGCAATTTGTATTAGAAATTAAAGATGATGCAATAAAAATAAACTGGGACGGCCGTTTCGATTTAGCTGTACTACATTTAAAAATCACTGATTGCTCAGTCAATAATAACACTTATTTAGATCAATTTTGCGAGCTTGATATACAAATCAATAGCATTCAATATACATTCAACGGTATAAACTGAGCGTTGTGCAAGGTGGCAAAGGCAATCAATCTAGCAGACCAGTTTCGTCCTCATTGGCAACTCTTCACGGACTGTCTATAATTTTTCCGCGGACAGGGCTCGAACCTGGGTACGTCTGCTTCAATATATATATATATATATATATATATATATATATATATATATATATATATATATATATATATAAGATTTGTATAATGTAGCAAAGGCAATTCATCCAGTCAACCGGTCATATCCTTATTGAGAACTCTTCGAGAACTGACCATAATTTGCCTCAGATTGGCTCGAAACCGGGGCATATTTAATTCAAAGTCTGTGGCTATCCACTGCGCTATTCTGTCGCGAAATATACATATTTTTTAACTGTATACTAACTTACGTCTCTGGTTAACCTCTCTTTCAGGTGGAGCCTATGTGATATCCCTTTATACCTAATGTTTCAGCTAGACATCCACAATCTGTCATTCTAGATCAGAAATGGCAAAATTCTGGATAATACGTGAAGAGTTCTCAATAAGAGCGAAAGCAGTCAACTAGATGAAGTACCTCATCTACACTATAGAATGCTTCGTTTATACTGGAAAATGTACATATTTAATGAGAATGGTATTTACATCAAGTTCGTAACCTTGATTAATTATATTTATCAGCATGTTGGAAAACTGAATTAATACAACAGTCGATATATTTTAATATCTGAAAGCCGTGTGCATAATTAATAAGCTCCTCACTTAAATCCAGAACTTTTCTAACAGATAAGCCAATACGGATGCATTTTGTAGACTTTCTTGCAACGTACATCCTGTGCCATGGAAGACGCGTATTTCAGTTCTTTACAAAAAAAATTCTTTCAATCTCTGAAAAAACAGATCATCGTGATAAACAATTTTGGCCGGCAACTCGAACTAGCGAGCCACAATTTGTCATTACGTGATAAATCAAATGACAGCTTTGGAAAGGATAATGAATTATAATACCAAGACGTCAACATTATCATCACCATAGACATCGTTATCATCATTAAAAACAAAAGCATTAGCAACAGCACCATCACTGGAGACAGCAATGATAACAATACAAAAAATAATAATGATAATAGCAATAACGATAAGAATAATAGTAATTTTAATCATAATATTAATACCATCAACAAATGTAATAAAAGTTATAGGTATAATAATAAAAATAAGAAGTAGTTAAATGAAAACTAACATATTTTAAAAACATTGTAAAAGGAAAATATTTTGTGAATGAGGTTGATTTAGCAAGAATTGAAAAGAATATTTAGAAAATACAGAGAAATGAGAACACCCAGACTTCTACACAACACAGTTTATGCCAAGTCAACATCGGAAATAAAGCTCTACAGCGATTTTCACAGACAAGACAAAATCTCATAATTAACTCGGCCAAACTTGGACAAAACAGTTAAGAAGATGGTTCAACTATAAATCTTCACCATGATGACCAGTGGAAGAAATTCAATGCTATAGCAATCAGTTTCCAACCTTCATATCCTAGAAGGCAAACATGTCTTATACTACCCAATTTGATTTGGTTAACAGCACAAAGCAAGTCACGATTTGCGATCGTGAGTTGTCGCTTTGCACTATCAGTTTCGAAAAGATGCGATTAATCTCCATTTCCAAGTACGCATTGAGTTCGTCTTCGTTGTGGCTTCAGCATCGTTCATACTAACTTATCTTCGTTGATTGACGACGTTTCGACTCCTCCTTTCCAGAATCAACATCATGCCTCTAATCCCACATACACAGTACAATGCTCACAATAGCAGATTTAAGAAGATGTGGAAACCTCGTTCCGAAACAATTCTATTTATACATTTAAAAAATCTATTGACTCGCTGATGGTTTTAGTAGCTAAACTCTATATATGTATACGCATGGAGCACGTGAAAACACCCACTCAACAACTATATATACGTATATAAATCCACATACGAAAAATGGTAGGGCAACTCTTACCTCAAAACAATTGCAGCTATTTCAAGTTCCAACGTCATTTTCAGACAATCAGCTTATGGAAGGCTTAAAAAAGAAGGGGCAAGTGAGAACCCATCAATCAAGGCCAATAATCAGAGCACCTGAAAATGTACAACATTCAAGATTTTACCGAAATAAGAGTGCTATCAATTGTCCCACACAAGTAAAATCC
Source organism: Eudiplozoon nipponicum (assembly GCA_029291075.1). NCBI lineage: Eukaryota > Metazoa > Platyhelminthes > Monogenea > Mazocraeidea > Diplozoidae > Eudiplozoon > Eudiplozoon nipponicum. Next base: position 15,675 of record JAQBSW010003904.1, on the reverse strand, counting down.
ACAACAAGAAGGACAGAACTACTCAAAAAGATTCAACATTTAAGTAACACTCTTGATTGCAACAACGCTAACTATAACTAATGGCTATATGATTTATTTAGTCCGGGTGCTGAAAGACGCTATGTAGCGCAACGCCTTACGATAAATCTGCAGTTTGTGGTACTCAGACATACTCTATGCTCCACGCAGGTATCCCACGATTGTTCGGTTTTTATCAATGCACACTGATCTTAATGGTGGGTCTGCAATCTTTATGAAATTCTGTATCACTTCAGCGCCAAATTTGAGCACAAATGCCACCTATTTCCAAGAGTATATCTTAACTGCTCTCCTCACATAGTAGATAACTTAGGTCACAGTAGAAAGCGTCATTGCTGTCATCTGTGATTCATTCGGTAAGAACATACACAGATACAACAAAAAAGTCGATGCTTAATGCTTTTTGAATTAGCTTCTGCACAAGTCGGCTACTTATAGGGATCTATTCAGCTAGAGGGACTAGCTCATGAACTACAAAAAATATCATCTTACCACTATCCGGCTTTCAACCATTCTGTGCAAGCAAAGTTTTGAAACCGACAATGCGTCGGCAGGGATGGTTCACACTATTTTTTAATGCTGGTAGGATAATTTATTTAGGATGATGGATTCTAAATTTAAAATAAGCAACAACGATTTAATTTATAATTTATCCAACGTACGCAATAAGGCTTTATAGTTTAAATTGGTCTTATTGTTCGATCATCAAATGAGTCAACGTGAAAACCTAATCTACGTTTAATGAATGCTGATTTAATTGCATTATTTTCGATAGTTCGCAATAAGACATTGGATTCAGTATAATTAAATGAACATTGTTTGCGCGGGCGGTGATATCAATTATTTTAATGAAGGTCGTGATCTTGATATAAACACCTGACCCATTAATTACTTACATATGTCAGTATAAACCCTATCTACGACAAATTCTGGCCATTATATGATGAGTTCCCAAAAATGACGAAACTGGTCTACAGGATGGATTTCCCTTTCTACACTATACAATTCTTAGTTTATACTTGCATGCGTAAGTAATTAATGGGCCAGGTTCTAATATCAAGATCGCAACCTTAATTATAATAATTATTTGTAAATATTTGGATTTTGTTTGTGTACTTTGACTATTATAGTTTTGAAATATAGCGCACAAGGTGCAATATGCATCGCTTTACCAATTACTTTTATTAAATAAACGGCTTTAACATTGATCGCTAACGTTTAATTTAATCAATTGTTCTAAAAACAATGAATTTTTCGTCTGGAAAAAAATATTTGCTACCTGAGTTTGTAAACTTTTTATTGTCATTCTTACATTAATACGGATTTTTGGGAATCTGTATTTTCTACTCGATTGCATTTTTTACCTCTTCAACATTTATCATATTTGTTTCGATAAGTTTATTGAAATGAATAAAACCTAATAAGAAAGCCCTGTCCGCAGAAAATTACGGCCAGTAAATGATGAGTTCCCAATAAGGACGAAACCGGTCTACTGGAGAATTGTCTTTTCCACACTATACAATTCTTAGTTTATACTGACATATGTAAGAAATTAATGGGTCAGGTGCTTATATCAAATGCTTATATTAAATTCATCTAAAACGTGTTTTGTTATATTAAAACAAAGACGCAAGAGAATGTAAACAGGCTGAGCATGGAAATGGAAGTTTATGAAATTGATATCCTTTTTTTCCTTTGGCGATAGCCGATGCAGAATGTATTCGTTATTATTCAAAACATTTATAACAGGACCATGTAGCACACACATACATATTGGCCGTATAAACAAAAACTTAGCATAACATCTTTTTATATCATTTTTGAAGGATATCTTGGTATTCTTCTATGTTAATGTGCAGTCATTTATTCTACAAATATAGGTATATGTCCCACCTAATACGTAAATATATAAATCATATATACTGAGCAATAAATGAATCGCATTGTAATGCTTTACTGTATTCAAGCCTTGAGCCTCGTCATATAATAAATCACGAAGAATTTAATTGTAAACTTATTGTCAGATAAATTTACTAGACAGCAAACACCAGCCGTTCTTGAAATAAAGCAACATTAGCCTTTAACACAAAACCAGAATTGTTCTTCAAAAATGTGTGAAACATATTTGCCCGTGTTTTGTTATCGACTTTTCTGTGGACGCCCAATTCCAAGCTTTCTCTTTTGAGATAATTGAATCATTTTAACAGTATATACCAAATAAAATGTTCACATACGGTGTATTATCAAACGAGTTTTTTTTATTTGGCTGTTGTAAAATTCGCCAGACTGAAATTATAAGTTCATATTTCAGGGAAAAATGGAAAAGCGTACGTTCAATGTGCTCCTGAAGATTCTCGAGGAATATTACAGAAAACAAAAGACCTCGTCACCTCAAAACTGATGAACGTCGCTAGGAGTCTATTGCGTGTAGGATAGAGAAAATAAAATAATATAAAACTGAATTAGCAATAACGCACGAAACTCGTGCATTACAGCCACCATAAAAACTAACTGGAGAGTTATAATTTTAGCATTTATATTAAGGGTCTAAGCAAGCTTTTTTGACGCCATATAAATTGCTGGAATGTCGTTCGACGAGTCGAGGCCAATCATAGAAATAAATAAATATTATTTACGAAAGTATATTAATTGCAGCCACAGTCATTATTGATATATAAAATCATACTTAGATTGTCAAGATTTTTAAATGCATATAACCACAAAAACGTACTTTGGCAATAGCGGTAATTCATTATTATTTGTTATATAGTCATTTTTTACTCTAACCACCACCCGTTACTTAACTACATTTCGCCTACACATTAAAGTTAATCCTACCATTGACTTTAACATGCACAAACCTGCATTCCGTTTAAACAAGCTATGGAATCATTCTGCAAAATAACGTGGTCAATAGCAATTTTAATTATACAAGCGTTTTTAACAACAATCAAAAATGGTTTGTAATCTATGTGTAATATAATTACAGCCAAGACCTTTCGCCTACCTCAATGGTACGTGATCCACTCAATTTTTGCAATAATTTTGTCTCCATATACTCTTTGCGATTTCCTCTTAAGTTCGGTTAACTACGTCGTAGACATAGCCTATGCTGTGGTCCCTGTAACACGCATCAGAGTATTTATGAGTAGCAGCGGATGATATTTTGTTCTCTAATATGCATGATATGAAGCACACCGAATGGGACGAGAAGACAAGCAACAGAAAGCTATAAATTGTGCCCAGAAAGCGTCCACCCGGTATGATCTGCAGCTAAATAGCGCAGAAAGCGTCACTATGGCCAATTTCGATCCGAAGAACAAAATCAAGCTGAAAAGCACCATGCTGTCAGTCGTTAACGAGTTTGTCGATCCGAGATTTCTAGTGACATTGGACGGATTTGTTTCTGCTAAGAACTCCAGGCGTACTAGGTCTTCTTCAATTGCGTTTAGCAAAGTATTAAAACCACCACGAAATTAGCCATCTATTTCCATAACCACCACAGTCAAGTTATTCATGTCAACAATTTTATTGGCGCCTCGTGCTCAGAAAAAGAATGAAATATGCCTAACTATTTATTTCGTTAATAAGCTACATTAAAGAACAGACCAGATCAATTCAGCCTCTTCCTGGTGGGCTGCCGCCATCCAATCTACATAGTTGAGATATATTTGTTAGTTGAGACTTCGCCTTAAAAGAGGAAAACTGCCACTTTCATGAACGAAGCAAATTATTAACGATATCGGATTCGTGATCACGCTGCGTGTCTTTGATTATGGGCAGCCACGGATTGACGATTTATGTCGCATATGAATATATATTTAACGAGTAATTGCGTAGAATCAAAATCGATAAAGAGCATTCGAATATCTACGGAAATTGGACACCTAATCAAAGCACATTATTAAGTTGCATGCACTATGTTAATTTTACAAAGTTAGCTTTTGTTCTACGCATAACTACATTTATTATAATTGGTTAGAACTCAAACCTACCGTTGTTCCAATTCTGTTTGTTGTAAACAGCGTAAACAAAAGACATGCCCACAAAATGTACGCTGGGCCTCGTGAACAATATCCAGACAGATTGGGCATGTCAAACTGGCAGCTGCATCTTTATTAACGAATTGCATAATATCTTCATCAGAAGACTTCATGTTGAACAAGCCTGTTACAATTGAATATAACATTCAATATGCAGTTGCTATAAATTGCCGATAAGTTAAAAGAACAACATCAGCAGGACAACAAACATTATATTTTTATTTTTTTTAAAACTGACACTTCATTGATTAGCAACGACAAAAAGACATTAAACTACGGAAACGTTATAATCAAATAGAGGATCCATCTTGTCTAGATGGAAAGATCTTCACTTTAATGTATACAGGAACGAGATCGCTTATATCTCAATAAATTACATTTAATATTCCAAGAAAACTGCAAGACATGGGGATATATACAATACTTTTTTCATGGGATGCCCACTGTATTCGCCATAACACAGAATAACTCGAAAGATCATTTTATAGAATATCCCATACATAAAAAAATCGGAAAATGAATCTCTCATGCATAGGGTTCAAGAAGTGTTTCGCGCCATACAGCCGATTAAACGAGGTCAACCACTGGAAGAATAAACAGACGCAACAGAAATTTGGAGGTCAACTGTACGTATCATTGCAAACATTTTGCTCGCCTAAAAAGCAGATAGTGTTGCCACTAAACTTCCAATGCAGAAAGTGCATTATAGCACGGTTAATAACAAAATAAATCAGTGAGCCGATGGTGGAACCTGCTTAGGCTAAACCGGAGACTCAGAAGCCTGCTGGACCACCCGACGGTTTACATCGGACATTGATGCCCCCTCGCCTACCATCAGTCATAACCTCGCTCAACGGAAGCCAGTGAACCCTGCACGAAAAAAAAGCTTCAATCTAGTCAACTCCATCCTAGTCAATACTACCCTACAGAACATCAATATCCACGACAAAGAACTTCGTCGGTCCGCCATCACTCTCGAACTCACACTCAAATTCGTCTGTCCGATACCAGCCTACCCCGCATTGATGCTCGGACCCTTCATGAACTGAACCACTATTGATCCTGTCTAGTAAAATGGAATCTCTCTTTTTCTTCACCAGATTGCACTATCATGATGTTGAGGAAAGCACTTCTTTTCCTCAACTCCTCCCTCCCCTGTTGTTAAATACTTTGCTAGTCCCAATTTAACTCATCTCTACACATCTTACCTTTGATTTGTTACTTCAATGGTCGGGCCTGTTGGCCCTTGTTGCCAAATAAATGTATTATTATAACATAGCTCATTCGTCTGGCTCGGTCCTGTCATTAGGCAGAAATTTCAAATATTTTGCCAAAACAACAGCTATGTAAATTTTCAAATTAGGCGAAAATTTATTGTGTGTGTAATGGTAACAAATTGGTCATGAAAAACACCAATCTCGTTTTATTTCTCCAGGTAAAAAATCAAAACTACAGATTTGCAAGTTGCCATAACTAAAACGATAATTTACAAAAATAAAACAATCTAGAGCCAAATAAAATTCGGTCAAAACGAAGCAAAAATCAAAAGCTGAAACTTGTACCCGCTAAAATGTTTTGTCAAGATCGAATAGTTTAGAAAGTTCAGTTAGGTAACCAGCGTCGTAATTTAAAGACAAGCAAATACGCGGTTTCATTTATACATCCATTGTTTAATTTTTTACCTATCTAGCTTGTGCTGAACGTATTTCTTGTGCTTACTGATTTGAATCGCAAAAACTATTCAGTTATACTTTTAAGTGAGCTATTGAGTAAATCTACGTTTCTCCTTTAGTCGAGCGCTAATGTTATAAGCTATATGAACTTTTAATGAGGTTTCTCTATGTGAACCTTTTACTATAGGCACCTGGTGTTTGTACTTTTATTTAAGAGAGTCCCCAACTATTAGGTCACTACGAATAGCGTACAGACAAAGAGATAGTTGCGTAGACCTATTTTTTAATGTTTTAGAAGTGAATTTTCGGCTTACTTTCTAGAATTTGAATTGTGTTTTATACACCGTTTATTAAATTATTTTGTGAATAAGTATATAACGAGACTATATAAACCAATAACATTTTATAAAATTTCACTCGAAATATTATAATTAAGTTCATTACGCGTCTGGCTTTACATATTCATTGGGACAGGAGCAGTCGTTTTAGTGTTACTTTTGAATTATTTGTGCTTTAAGTTGGTTTTACATGTGCATTTAACTCATGAAACTTTGCTTTCATTCCAATGGCGGCTGGCGGATTTTTATCAGCACCATTCATATCAAATAATGATGCAGTATTCCCATTTTGTCCGAAAGCATTCGTTCCAATGTGATGACGATACTGCTAAAAATGAAGTCAATATAGGTCTTGAATTTGGTCCCACTATTATTCAAGCACACATTGGGATTAATTGTTAAATTTTGTTCCATTTGTAAAATTTTCACGACTATTTTGTCGGTTAAAATGGATAACATGTGGCACGGCTCATGCTGTTTGATAATAATTTCCCTATTTATTTGCGTAAATCTTTCCGACTTTGTCTTATAAACACTGAAAAATTTCTTTAAATCAAGTTTGTGAGCTATAAATAAACACTAATACCACATTATTTAACCAGTTGTACAACACAAACATTATTGTCAGTCTTACATACTTACACGTTTCAACCTTCCATCATCATCGTCCAATTACGAAGGCAAACTCACCGGGGAGCATCAGTATATGCATACAGCGGTGATAGCCGCATATCTGTTTTCTTCGTATATATATATATATATATATATATATATATATATATATATATATATATATATATATGTATATATGTATTGCGGGTTGATCACAATGGCCAGTTTGTCATTGTACTCTGATGATGAACATGTAAAGTCGTAACCCGTCAGTACGTTTAATCTAAGGTAGGTTTGCAATGTTGTTCGACTGGCTAAAAGTAATGTGGGAATGGTGTTTATTTCAATCTCGTTAACTTGATTTAAAGGATTATCACCACCCACAAAATTAATGATTTTTTTAACGAAAGTATTGTTCGATCAGCTTTGTGGCCTATTCTGACTATGTGATCTTTTATAGCCATCTTTTCAACGGGTACTACAACTTTGCTTGTAATTATCTGGAAAAGTGTTGATTGATAATCCTGATCGGTTGTATTTGCCCTTCCTATGTAGCATCTGTTCTAGCTTAATTCATGTTTGTAAGCGGTTACCGATTGGGATAAAACTGGAAGGCGATCTTTATTCTCTACTCATATGATTCTCTGTGCATCAAAATTTATATATAGCATTGCATCGGGAAAATTACCATTTTTAACTTGATTTAGTCTTGTTCTTATTAATATTGCCTGTAATTTTCCTCGATATGGCAAATTGAGATAAAGCTATCTGTTCATATAGTCTGCTGTAGTACAATGCCTGGACCTCCTGTTGAAATCAAAAACCATTCGGCGTATCCATGCTCATATAGTATTTGTTTCGGTTTAGAGAAATCGTCTGTTTCATGTATAGATAAGATCCTCCATACATAGTTGACCAGTTTGTTACCAAAGTTTCGTTTCTGTTGCTTCGGTAAACAACTTTTAAATTTAATATACTGGCTCGTATAAGTTGATTTCTTGTGTAGGGCTCGAGCAAGACGCATGCCATTTTCTCGAATTAATTTTATGCTCAGGTAAATCAATTTATTATTGGACTCTACTTATATTATGAATTTTATATTGTTATTTATTCTTTCGATTTAGACTTCGAGTGTAGTCTTTATTAAGCTTTACAACGCTAAAATTTTTGATATTCTACAAAATATCCTTTAACTAAAACACGGTTATTTTATCATTGGAGCATGTTGAAATTGGTTAGGAACTGGTAATTTATCTTATTCTGTTTATCGTGTAAAATATCGCCCTAGATCAAACGGTTGGGGTGCAGTGTTGCATAAAATATATCCAACCTTAGTGCCTACTGCATAGCTAAATATGTAAAATAGTGATTAGCATGGAGGCACATCTTGAATTTCGGGATCAAACTGACACTGCTGTAAGATTCACAGATTTCAACCTGACAGACCTGAAGGAAAAAGTTAACTCATTACACTCTAGCCTATATCTTAGATCAGGCTCATATACACACACAGACTGATAAGATCTTGAAATTATGTGGCTCTCATAAAATAATTCACAAGAGACTCTATAGAAAACAGAGGCTATTAGGTCAGATAACTGAAAGATTAAAAATTAAGATTATTTATGGGTGATAGTATCAAACATCATATAGATTATGGAGAAATTTTTATAATAATTTACTGTTGCTATACGCAACGACCGGAGAGAGCGTGCTTGTGGTTTTCAACATTTTTCTCTACTTTCGAAGGATTTCGGGTTTTATTTTGTTTTTATTTTTTCAGATTCTCGGGATTTCTTGCCTGATTTCTTCTCCAGAATACTCCAGGAATCTACCTACACATTATTTTGGAATCTACCTTCAGTTATCACGGATATATTTCTAGCCCACCCGATTTTTTCCGTTTATTTCTACATTTTAATACCTATTCTTTTTTTTCGCTCAGCAATACTCTTTCTTTTCCTCTCTTTTACCGTAAACAATATTAATTATACTCTTCTATCTATCTCCATCATGAATCAAATTTCGTCGCCAGCCCCCATCTCCCCGCTCCTCACCCAAAAGATTATTTCCAATATTTCTGTTCTCCAACAGCAAATGGCGGATATCACAGGGTTACTTGGAGCATTGACTGGCAACCTTCCAGTCTCCTCCGTTCAGCCCCATCTGTTGCGCCAAGCAGATACGCTTCTGAATGGGGTAGCCAGGGAGGTTGCCCTGCGAAACCACAACAAGCGAAACCTCTTCCTCTGGTCTCCGCGCTCCCCTCTCTCAAAAGACGATCTGGCCTCAGATCTCATCCGTCAAATAGGGGAAAACTTCAGCCAACTAAAAGAGATCTCCTCGGGAAAGGGCCGAGCCTTCATCCTCTCCTCACACAAAAGATTGTCCGACGATGAGGTTCATCATCTCAAACTACATTCGCCCATCTTATCATCCGGACAAGTCAAACTCAAACGAGACTACACTCTGCTACAGAGGACTCTTGAGAAAGCACATACTCACACACCGGACACCACCCCTCCTCCAGCTCCTCACGCCTTTCCGGGCTGGAGCAATCCCAAGAAAAGCCGTTCAGTTCACGGCGGACTCCTTGGTGACGCACCTTCCTCCAGTCCACCCCCACTCACACCTTCCCGATTTGAAGGCCTTCCCCTCACCTTTAGCCCTTACTCTGCAACCAGTCCCCCTACACTAGCTCAAGCTTTACCACGTCGTCGTGGCCGACCACGCCGCGCTAAGCCTCATAATAACGCACCTTCACTCCCAAACCCGTCCACCAGGTCTACATCCCCTCGAAAGGTTACCTTTGTGACAGATGCTATGAATCAGAAACTGAAAAAACGTAAGTCTACGAAGACCAAGCAAAACTTCGAGCCAGCCCCATCAAATTCATCTCCCCCTACTGAATCCACCATCGTCCCCACCCTGGACAGTTCCGCCCCAGCTCCTGATCTTTCCCCGTCCTTGCTCGCCCCCCCAACGCACCTTCCGAGTGCCCCCTCGAACACAGATATCTCGCCCCCCTCTTGCTTTCAAACCCTACAACTGCCTCACCCACCTGATAAACGAGGGACAACAACAGAAATCCAAATCGACTCTGACCACTCTATCCTTGTCAACAAGCGGTCTGTCACCCTCATCAGCCCTAGATCTCGCTCAACCCGCCAGCGGAAAGCCCCCGCACGCTTCTCCTCTCCGATCTAACCATCCATCTCTCAAAGCGCTCTCAGCAATCCTCATCAACTGCAGGTCACTTACGCCTAAAATTAATCAACTACGAGCCTTTCTGTCCTCTAACGAGATTGACATATGCGTTCTTGTTGAGACTTGGCTGTCCCCCTCCATCCATAGTGATGACCTTTTCCTCATTCATGGTTACACGTTCCTTCGCAGCGACAGAACTGTCGGTCGCGGAGGCGGACTAGCTGCCTATGTCCGATCCCTTCTTATGCCCAAACGCTTATCGACATCGAACTCTCAAGGGTTGGAATTTTTCTCGTTTCAGCTACAAATCCTTAACCAAAGCATATCTACCTGCGTTGTCTACAGACCCCCTAATATCTCACTCATCGACGACACTCGCGGGGCCCAACTCCTTTCCACTCTTTTCTCTTTACACTCTGATCGGTACGTCGTTGTGGGTGATCTCAACCTCCCCACGACTAACTGGCATAATCTAGCTTCCGAAAATCACCCACTGCTTCGACTCTTTGCGGATAACCTGCTACACCAATTCGTTCATTTTCCTACCCGAGGGAACAACCAACTGGATTGTGTTCTCTCCAATAACGAGGTGACCGATGTTCGCTCTCGGGAAATCTTCCCCAATCTTGATCACTGTCAGGTATCCTTCCTCTTGCCTCTCTTATCCTTCACTCCTCGAGAAGACACACAATCTTTCAGACGATTCACCAACTGGGACGAGTTCCGCCGACTCTGTGACACAGTTAACTGGAGGGACCTCTTTCTCCCGAACAACCTCTCCTCGTGCTTCTCCGAAGTCCATAACATCCTATCCTCCCACTATAACTCCGCCACCTCTATTCAACAAGTATACTCGACGAATAAGATGAACGCTCTGTTTAAGGCACGTGACAATCTCGCACGCAGCTCTCGCCTACGCACATCGTCACTGGCTCGCGCCCTCGCTCTGAGACGCATTGATGGGCTCATCAAACAGGCTATCAACAAACAAGCGCTCCACGTCGAAAAACGCATCCGCTCAGCTCCTAACCCCCGGGCAAAGTTCGCCATCATCAAACACCAATTGTTGCAAAAGCCCAAAACCTCATATATCAACTTCTCTCAGTCAGACGACCTTTGCTTCGCTAATGATTATCTGACTCATCTTCTCGACTCATTTTCCTCTCCCACTCCGCCTATTGAGATGGTAGACAACGGAGACTCCGAGAACCTTCGCTGGTTATACGTCTCTCCGGCTTCCGTCGCCCAAGCAGTTAAAGACATTAAATCTAAACACCAATTTGATCAATACGGTGTTTCAGTCAGCATGATTGCGCTGCTTGGCTGGAACGTTTTCTCTCTACTTGCAGATGTTATTAATCATTGTGTCGAAACCATCTATCTTCCCTCAGACTGGCTTTGCTCGACGATCTCTCCCATCCCCAAAAACGGCTCTTCCTCGACCTCATCATTTAAAGATCTCCGCCCCATTACTATCGTACCTTCCTTCACCAAAATCTTCGACAGGATCCTATACAACCTAATCTACCCTTTCATTAAGTCCCATGAAAACTTCTACCTCCTTGATGATCAACATGGTTTCCTGAACGGCCGCTCATCTTCCACCAACTTAGTTAGTATTCTCGATCATTGCTACTCTTCTTTCTCTAAAGGGCTTCAGTGCACTCTCCTCTTCCTAGATATATCCAAGGCTTTTGACTCGCTGTCATTTTCAGCAATTGAATCTGCCTTAATGAGAAGCGGTATTTGCGGAAATGTTCTCAATCTTATCAGCTATTATCTTCGGAATCGCTATACAAGAGTAAAAATTGGCAGCAGTCTCTCGAGGCCAACCCATGTCCGATCCGGTGTTCCCCAGGGCTCTGTACTTGGTCCCATTCTCTTCAACCTTGCACTCGCACACATACAGGTTGAAGACACTCTTTTCAAGCTGTTCAAATATGCAGATGATATGGTCATCGTATTCAGCAACCCCACAACTTCCAACCCTTCCTCACCCCTTATATCGGAGCTCCTATCCTCGCTCCACTTGCAGCTCAGCGAAATCGGACTCAAACTAAATCCCACCAAAACCCGCTTAATGAGACTCTCGTCTGATCCATTCTGCTCCATCCCGGCTGCCAACTACCCCCTCGACATAGAAATAATAGATTCGGCCAAACATCTCGGCATTCAATTCTCAAAATCCCTAGACTTCTCCCCACACCTTACTCACACTACCTCCAAACTCTTCAAATGGGCCCGTCTGATCTGTTTTAAGACTAACAATCCCACTCTCCAACTCACATTATTCAAGGTCTACGTTCTGCCCCTCATTTCCTACGCCAGCGAATTCTACTGTCCTCTCACCCACGCCTCCTCGTACACCATTGAACAGGTATCCTCCAGATTTCTTAAGCGAGTCTTCCCGAACTGCCAAAACTACAGGGAACGCCTACTTCTAGCTAACCTCCTTCCGCTTTGGTTCACACGTCACCTTCGAGTCATTTCTTTTATCCATAAGATCTCAACTTCCTTACCACTCTCCAACTTTGCCCACCCAAGTCACCACTACGCCACACGTTCTAGTAACTCTTCTATCCAAGCCTTTCATACCCCCACCTTATTTAAAAAAATCTATCTCTTCTCCAAAGCCACTAATGTCTTCAACGCTCTCCCCACAGACATAAAACTCCTACCCCAGCACGAATTCAAAAAGGCAGCCCATCAGTACTTCTTCAACAAATTTCTTTGTGATACGACCGATTGGAAACGAAACTGGTTCCTTCTCAATCCATAACATTTACTCCACCCTATCTTCTTACCTCTCTTGTCTTATTCTTTTTTCTTCAAGATTCACTAATACCACCTCTCGGCCCATTCCTAACCCCATTATATCCACGTTGCGGATACTCTACTACGTTTTGCTCATCCAACTCTTTTCTTTTTCTTGTTTCAGCGGAGGACCGGAAACCCAACAGCCCTACCGATTCACCAACGGTTCGCTTCGGACTTCGACTCTCCCTGGTCTTATTTTAATCTCGATCACGTTCTACAGATGCCTGCGATCCTTGCAAGACTCGCTCGCCTCAATCCTGCCGACTCCATCAATTCATTCGTCACGACAACGGACTCCAACGGTCGTCGTCTACCTCCGGGCCGCCATCCTTTTATCTTCATCTTCGTTTTCGATCTCACACTCACCTTGAAGATCTGATACTTCACGGACTATCTCCAATTGATCTTGTCTAGTCAAATGGAACTTCGCTTATATTTATTTTTCACCAGATTGAACTATCTTGTTGTTAATGATAACTTTTCCCCTCCCCAACCCCTCCCCTGCTATTAAATACTTTGCTAGTCACAATTCCACTCACCTCCACATATCCTACCCTTGATTTGCTATTTCAATGATTGGGCCAGTTGGCCTTTGATGCCAAATAAATGTATTATTATTATTATTATTATTATTATATTTTGCAAGGTTTAACGATAATATAATCAGAATAATTTTTTTAGTTAGCGCTTAGTAACTCTTAAATTTCAATTGTAAAAATTAATTTCTTATTATAGTAAGTCACATATAATAGTAAAATAATAATAGTTACTATTAATCGAAAGATTGACTTAATTCTTACTACATTGCTTTTACAAATAAATTCGATTACTTTACGCAGGAAAAGACATAATGCGTAAAAATTAATCCGTTTGAAGTATTTACACTGCGTATTATCATTACAACTAAAAGAATTTCCAACAAATTGCATTTCACTAAATTGCAATAATAAAATTGTTATGTAATTGTTAAAGGTAAAAAATACGTTTTTTTATTTTAAATAAAAATGTAAAATTAAACTCTCCTGATGAGATAAAAACGTGCCAATGATTTATTCTTTTCGGCGCAAACAATGTTGTAAACGCCCCGGCTTCAAGTAAATGCCGTACGACGTTACAAACTCGGTTAAGGTGCTCTGAATAGAGATTAGTTACTGATATGGGGGCCCTTAAGAGGGCCGGGTAATGCGTTCGCTTTAAGTATTCTGCGTTGAAGATGTCCTAGAGCCTTGGGTGGACTCTGGTTGATTTGTTGCTCCCGTGGTTGAGCTGTGATCGTGTTGTGGATGGTGTCCTGCAGGTCCTGCACTCAATTGGCTCGTCTCTCCGGTATCCCGCAACAAGATGAGTAGATACTGACAGCCGACAGAGCGCACACGTATTGACAACCGACAGAACGCACACGCGTGAAGCAGGTAGAAGGCAAATGCCACAACTGACTTGCATGGTAAATTACCGTGCTTAAATAGCATGCAATATGTGTACTTGCATACTATTGGTTAAACGTGGTTAGACGTGGTTAAACGGCAATTTGCTTTTTTCTCATTGGTGCAACGTAAATAAATTTGAATTTAATTTACGCAATATGTCGGCGATTGATTTGTGTCGTTACAACACTTTCCTCTCTGAAAGAAAAAAAAATTCCTCTCTGCGAGGCTAGATAAGAAATGCATGACAGAGTTCGAACCAAGTTAAGCAAAAATATGATGAACCATAAGTGCTGGGCTTAAATATGCTTGTTGGTTGCTTCAACAATGATATGATGCCAGGTAACCACTAGGAATTGCTACACAAATTGTTAGCTCTAGTGGACGGTCATAGCACGTGAGGCAAAATAGAGCAGTGTAAGTATTTGGAGCCGCAGCGTGAAGATTTCGAGGTAAATCGCCTCTGAATTTGCCAGGTTTAAGTTGAAAACCTAAGCAGGTTGGATCGTTGTCAATGTGTTTGTATACGACCAAAGGAGCTAGAGTGCTCGACGTTGTAGTCATGACATTTGTAGAGTGGTCTTTGTGAAATAGATAAAGTTGAGATATGCATTGAAAGTGGCCTGTACCATGATATGAAGCTGATCACTACTTAGTGTTGCTACACAAAAGCGTTAGCTCTAAGTAGCTGGTCATACCAAAATAGGCAGTGTAATGTCATGTGTGAGAAATACATTATAATGTAAAAATATATACATTAAAATCAAAGGTAATTGCATAAAAATATGTACACGAACATTGCCTCAGAGATGGCATAATACCAAAGAACTGTTCAAAAATGCTACACAATTGTTAGCTAAGAACAGGTGGTTATGCCACGTGAGACAATTACTAAAAATTAACGTAAAGTTAAAAAAATTTATATAGTTAAATGTTAATGTTTAAAAAAAATTAATTACGCGTTATACAAAGCAGGTTGAGATTGTGGGCAGACGGAGCCTGAGACGTGTGTAGAAGGTTGAACGCTCTCAGGATCAGGTGGTTCGATAAACGGTTTTAACCTGTCTATGCTTACTGATGTCGGTGTAGCGCCTTGCATAATGATGAAGTATTTTGGCTGTCTGAGTAAAATCGGGTAAGGACCGCGATACTTGGGTTGTAGTGGTGCAACAGCAGTATTGTTGCGAACGAGTACTCTCTTGCAGCTGTGGAGCTGTGGGTGAACGAAGACTGGACGAGGCGTGTGTCTCGGCTGCTGTTCGGACATGTTACCGAAATGAAGTCGAAGGCGGGTAGCTTCGTCTTGTGGGTCATCTTGTGCCGGTAGTAGACGTGGGAGCTGACTAGGCAGGCGTAGATCCATGCCATACAAGAGTTGTGACGCAGACGTTTTAATGGATTCTCGAGTACGAGAACGCATGGCCAGCAGAACTAAAGGTAGTGCATCGACCCAGTTGCCATTAATGGACGAGGATGCTAAAGCTGCTTTGAGTTCCCTATGCATTCTCTCTACCATGCCATT
>JAQBSW010003903.1:0-76125 GCA_029291075.1 Eudiplozoon nipponicum | reverse complement strand
ATCAATGCCGCGTTTTGCGTACGCGGGTAGTAGCTAGTACACGGGCAGTTACACAAAGATCCGATTTGTCACTATTTCCAATTTTGTTTTGTCTTTGATCGGGTTGACTCATTTTTACTTCAATTGGAAATGCGGTTCTATCATATCTTTGTTGACTGGGACGTTTTCCAATGATTAAAGTAGTGTTCAGAGTCAAATCATATATGAAATAGAATCGGTTTTGGAACTGTGGTTACCTAGTTGCTCATATCGCTATTGTGATATGCTTACACACCGCAAAATATTGAGTTTAAAATTACAATGTGTTGAATGGCTGAATAAGAGGAAGCATGCAAAACTCGGAGGGTAAGTTTCGGCTGCGAGAAGATCATGCTGGTCAGCCTAGAGTGACAGTCCATGTAAGAGAAGGAAAATACTGAATACAATTTACAAACACTCACTGAAAATGGTCAATTCTCCAGATAGCATTGTTTCTGTTCTATAACGACAGATTGGGCCGGATAAGTGGAACTTTAAGTCTCAAGAAATGTCGTAAAATTTCCACCGAAAGAAAAGAATAAACAGTAAATATTAATTAGTAAAAAACTGAAATTATGTGTAGCGTGCGGCAGAATGGCACAGTGGTTAGAGCAACAGACTCCGAAGCAGACGTGAGCAGCCCGCAGCAGATACTGAAGAGTACCTGAAGAGGTCCCAATAAGGATGAAATCGGTCTACTGGATGAATTGTCTTTTCTACATTATACAATGCTTAGTTTATACTGACAAATGTATTTATATAATAGGGCAGGTGTTTGTACCGAGATGGCAACCTTGAGTTAACAATAGAACAACTTGTTGAACTCGTATAATCCTCGTCATCATCATCATCACCAGGAAAGTCCGTAGCCATAGCAATTCCGGCTTGACCACCGGCGAGCTCAAGCTAGTCAACCAGGGATTGATAGCATGAACCATGCCAGGCCATAAAGGGACACAGCTATCTTCCCGTTTCATGTGAAGCCTCGAGTTTGGTCTAACTGCACTGTAACTTTTTGTTAAATGTGTAGTGACGGAATGAGAGCAAGCGTTCCAGACGTGAAGGGCAAGTTTCGGCTGCTGAAAGAAACTTTGGCCACTGGCATCTGGGCAGATAGTGCTCATCAGCCTTGGTTGGCAGACTATCTAGAAGGAAAACTCCGAATACAAACCATCACTAGGAATGGGCGACCTAGTGTTCTTTTACAGTCCACATATAACCATGACAAGTACAACTTACAATAATTACATACTGCATCGGCCGTCGCGCAGTATAAAAAGGGTCGCCTTATCTGCTGAGCCGCGCAGGGTGGATAAGCGAAATCGGGCTACTGCAGGCAACTTTATCTCCGATTCTGCCTCCTTTCCTTCCCCTTCCTCTTCTCAATCTAACAATAACACTCTTTTAGATACTATAAATATGGTTGGTGTAGATCATAACACTGAGCCCAATACCAGGTTGCCAAATATCGAAAATGGTTCTAGTAGACGATCATTCATTAAACTCAAGTTAGGTTTTAACGTAGGTGCATTTAATGTGCGAACATTAAAACAATTTGGACAACAAGAATCTCTTGCACGTACGTTGGATAAATTAGAAATCTAAACCAGAATACAGGATCCTACGTGCGTTACAGAACTGGTTGCACCATCCCTATCTACGCGTTATTGGCTTCGAACATCTGGTTCCACAGAGTTCTCTCAAGCCGTTAAATGGGGCGTTGGTATTGCCCTTAGCGCACGAGCTGAAGCTTGCTTAATTGAATGGATCCCTTTAAATAGTCGACTGTGTGCGGCACGTTTAAATACATATACTAAAATCAATGCAAAGATCCGTTATCAACGTTTCCTCTTCGTTGTATCTGTATATGCGCCTACCGATTGCAGCACAGAAGAAAGCAAGGATGCCTTTTACTCTGAATTAAGTTCCTTATTAAGTAAAGCACGAAGTTCGGATATAGTCCTGGTTATGGGTGACATGAATGCTCAAGTTGGTCGCTTAAGCAACACAGACTTTCGGTATGAAATTCGCACCCTCTAAATGTAAGATACTGTTACAGGATCACCCACCACTCACTCCAACGTTGCGACTGCAGAATGAAGATCTTGACATAGTCGACAGGTTTACATATCTTGGGAGCTCTATCAATAACGTAGGCAATATGTCCGACGAGGTGAGAATACGGATCGCGAAAGCTAGAGTAGCTTTCTCGAACCTTCGCCATTTATGGAGAAACGCGAATATTTCACTTTGCCTTAAAGGTCGTGTTTACAATGCATCTGTACGCGCAGTCTTACTATACGCTAGTGAAACTTGGCCTCTTAGAGTTGATGATTTGAGACGCTTACAGGCATTCGATCATCGTTGTTTGAGAAGTATAGCACATGTTGGTTATCAACAACGAATAACTAACGTTGACATCCGTAGACGTATTTTTGGATCTGACAATAAGTGCTCGTCGTTAGAAAAACAAATAAGGCTCCATCAACTTCGTTGGCTCGGTCACGTTTTGCGTATGCCCTCATTTCGATTGCCCAGTAGAGCTCTGTTCTCTCATCCAGCACCAAATTGGCGTAAGAAACAAGGTGGGCAGATTTTGACATGGCAGAAACAATTGAAGTCACTTACATCCAAATTGGGTAGTATAGGACCCACTCGTCTGCCAGGATGGGGTCCTCGTGCGCACCATAGTTCTTGGTTAGAAACCCTTAGCGATATGGCATCGAATCGAGCTCAGTGGCGATCTTGTTGCAGATGTCTAGTAGAATCATCGTCTTAACTTTCTTTTCTTAGTAAGGCAAAGTTAGCTGCGAGGTTTGGTTTGTTTATGACGCGATACAGTGAAATTCGCAAGGAAGCTTTATTGCTGATGTCGCCTAGCCCGAATGCTAACTTGGCCATTATGGTGTTGTGTAGAGGTTTAGTTTGCCTCATTTCTGTGAGTTATCCTGATAAACTTACTCTTAGTAGCAAGGTATTCCTTCTCTCTCTGTCTCTTTCTCGTAAATCTCATTAATAATTTGTCTAAGTTCACTTATATACATTTTTTCACTCTTTATGGTTATATGGCAGTGAAACATTAGTCACTTTTGACTTTTGTATGGCTGGACATGACGATGATGATCATCATCACCAGGAAACTACAATAACTTCGAGCGTACCACAATTTGTTCCATTCAGGCCTAGCTAATGAGAAAAAATGATTGTTCTCTCATTCTAATGCGTGTAATTCAGCCATGCATATCGTTTCCATTTTGTCATCCAGTATTGTAGCAATAAATTTAGTTAACATAAGATCAATAAACTCACATTTAATCTATTCTTCGTTCCACGTAGGCAACCTGAATCTGGTTGTCACAAACTGTTCTGCTAATGAAAATGATACATTTGTAAATCTATAACATTGGGACACTTGCCTTAATCAATGGTCGGACATCCTAGAGTTTGATGGGAATTTTAAACGTAAAATCAGTTGAATACTATACGGGAAACATAGCTTAAGGAAGATGGACCCAGGCCGAAAATAGCTTTGACAATAGCATCACGCCACTAAACTAAATTTGGTCGTAAAGAGAGATATTTTCAAGTACGATTGGCGACATTTAACCACAAAGCATAGCGACAAGTACCAATCATATGCGATCTTAAACTGTTATCTTACACAGATGGATTACAATCGGATAAATAGATAATGATTTTCTGTCCAGGACACGAAATATCATCCCAAATGCATTACCGATTCTATTAATAGATCTGGCATCTTTTGTTCTAAGCGCTCGCTAATATTGTCGGCTAGTACGTGCTATGAAACTCGATACAAATTTCAAGCAAGTCTTCAGGGACGCCTACGTTTGTTTGTCCACCTGTAACTAAAGCCGATAGCAGGTGCTTACCTTTTCTAACGCTCAGCTTGTCAATTATATTCGAATTGTCCTCCAGCTATCACATACCGACAACATTGTTGATAGCGCCAATATCCTTCGATCCTGTTACAAGATAAATATCACAACTTCTAACTTTGATGAAATGAGAAAGACTTTCTCTAAAGCTAGAATCGATGGGATTCATTAATACTTCGTTATAGTTAGTAGGAAAAAGGTCCAGAATTTGCTGCAAGTGCTGACTGTCGAAATCTGTCGAAAGAATTGCGTCACAAGTTAATGAAAGAACGTCACGGTGATGCTCATCGACAAAAAGGCGACACCACAACTCCTGCAAACTACACTATACAAGTCCTAGTTTATACTGACATATGTAAGTAATTAATGGGTCAGGAGCTTATACCAAGACCGCAACCTTGATTATAATAATAATTATCGTACTATTAATTTCCTTTGTGTTGAGTCAATGCCGCTTAAGTGAATCCAGTAGGGTTGCGACGACGACTGAGGTACAGGGAGAAAATTTATACAAAACGGTGTGTTCTCGAGTTACGCCATAGGTGTCAGCCACATTTTACTTTGTATTACGCAAGGTTATATTGCGTTCAGGCCGAAACTGTTCGTTAGTCCAGTTCAGCAAGAATCCAATCGTCAAGAAAAGTATCCAGTGACCTATTTCTTTCTACTGCGAAAATTTACGAGTTGCTTAATTATAGCGTCCAGTGTCTGGATAGCATTTTATAGTAGCAATCGCTAGGGCTGATTGAGTTAACATAACGGCCTGGTCTTAAAAGTTATTTTTCAGTAACAAAAATTACGAGCCTACGACTCCTATTCGAATTTTCTTTGCAAAATATCAACAAATAGCCGTGTTTTCTAACGTCCATTTCATTGGTAGTGGCACTATCTGAGTACGCCGCTTTTACATCCTGTCAGGTAGATTGCCGAGGTAACTCCAGTGGATAAATGTAACAGCAGAAGGTATAGACCAGTTATCCAGTGGTCGGACACCACTATTCAAGATAGCCGTACTCTTACTAACAACGATACACTTCTGTATGTGAAACTTTTTTGGTCTAAGAGCAAACAGGACTAAATGTGAAGACCCAATAAAACTTGAGTTATGCACATTGGCTCTTCTGGAACCCAAGGACTGTGAGATCTAGACTTCTGTTTGCGTATGCATGTATTATAGTCTTTCCATGTTCTGTAGTAAATCCGGTAATTTCTGTTTGGTTAGCCCTTCTGACTGAGTTGTTACCAACGTGTTTGAAAATGTTACATATGGGCGAGGTATGTACATGCGTATATATATATATATATATATATATATATATATATATATATATATATATATATATATATATATATGTCAATTACGGAAGCAATTACAATGAAGGCGCAAAACTGAGACTGACATAGCGGAAAGGGGATTGGTTACGACAAATGTACAGTTGGGATTGAATGAACGAATATACTAACGAATCTAGAATAATGGCTGTAGATGCTGGTAGAAATAAGATTTATTAATAAATGTTATTCCATGTAATAAGGGCTGTTTTCATATTTAAAAGAATGGTGAAACTGGTAACGATATTAATATATATATATATATATATATTATTTTTTTTAAATTTTGTTGAATCTCATTAATAGACCTCGTTATAAATATACTTCAAACATTTGAATTGATAAATAGTTTAAAAAATATAATTATGCAACTAAGTATAAGCAATAATAATAATAATAATAATAATAATAATAATAATAATAATAATAATAATAATAATAATAATAATAACAATTATAATAATAATAATAGCAATAATAATAAACGATTGTAGATAATTCGGAAGGAAAACTACAGAAGTGAAAGAAAATAAGACTAACTAAAATGTATCCTAGAGTGCACATGCCTTTTAGTTAGAAAGCGTCCGACTATTGCAAAGAGATATTCGATAACTAGACAAAGGTTTTATTTTAACGAGAAGGACTAATAATAGATCATAGTAAATAAATTTAATTTCAACAAAAATTTACAAAATAATTCTCCACCATAATACAATCGTCGTTCTCTGTTCGAGTTTGTTAATTTATTTAATCAATGGTCTTGTAACTGATATACTAAAGCAAATGTTAATACTGTCCGCTGTCGAAAAAGTTTTATTCTGTATTGACCGCTAAAGTTCATTAGTTTTCCTATTCATCATACATACAATATGTCAAACTAATTTTAACTAAAATTGAGAAATTTGTACTCACTGAAGAAATACTCATTTGTGAAAGTAAAATCTTTAGCATAGGCTAAGACACAGTATCTACCAGCTACCATGTATGTATGGAGGAAAACGGTTGTGTATGCATCTAATTAGGCACAATTATTTGCATACATGCTGATGATGAAACCACTTTATTTTAAATTTATTGACATGAATCCAATTATAAATTAATCGGTAAACGAATATTCGTTTAGACTCGGCATCAGTTTTTTTTGGTTATTCGAGACTACAAGCAGCATGTTTGCAAAGAAGATATCCGACGTGGCTAAGCGAAATGTATAAAAGCAAATTATTTCTGGAATTACAGGAAGAAAAGGTGCTAAAATTGTCAACGAAATTATAATGATCAGTAAATATCGCGCAAAATCAGCATTCCGGTATATTAATTGACGCACACTGCGTTTATTTTCACGTTTTAACTGCACAATGTGCGCAGACTACAAGTAAACAGATTGACACCAAACTAATGCTTATTTATTAAAACCTATTGTATATAGTGTATCAGATTATGGATATTAAATATGCATGCGAACGTCAGTGTTGTCTGTTTGTTCATCAACCATATACTTTATGCTTTCCATCGAACGGTGGTTGAATGTCAATAAGCGTCTAAGATTATCAACCCCGAGCGCCACTCTCACCAATATATACTAATATATCCTTTACACTCAACCTTTAAGGCGAACTAGACTACTCCCGTTTTCCGAAATCGGGGAAGATTGACGGAGGCTGTTCGAGCTTCCGTGATTCTCGTGTATAACTCGTCACACACATTGCTTGAATTATTGATGATATCAAGATAAGGGAAACTCTAAACTAAATACCCATCCTCATTAAGAAGCCACAGAGTTAAGGTGCAAGATAGCTAAATCTGTGGTCGGATCGTGCATTTGAAGGATAAAACTCTGATACAGACGGAATGACAATTTATAATCTATCTAAGGCAAGGTAGATAGAATCTTGATCATCGAATAATAACGTCTACGTAGGCAAAATTGAGTAATCTAACACCTTAGTATATGGAAGAGTCAAAAGCATTTTTAAACTGCAGGAAGAAGGCTATTGTAGGCCGGAAATTTAGTTTTGGCTGCTGATGTAATAGCCTTAGGGTAAAAATATAAAAGCTCGTCATGGTCAGAATCCAGTCTTCTCTTCTTTAACAAACGATTCACGCGAAGTGCTGAGAATGCATGAAGTAATCGAAGATAATGGATAGGATAAGACTTGAATCAGACTCACATCACAATGGTTATCCTAGACTTATGACAGACATTTTAAAAGTTATAAAAATTGATCAACTTGCCCCAAACAACAGGCATGGTCTCCTAAATTAATAAGAGAATGCGTACATCATGCTCTAGTTCCTTTTTAATATTTTTGAGTGATACACATATTTACGTGTACTTTTTAATACGGACTGCTATTCTATTTAAACAAAATTAGGTTTTCGGCTTATTATATTTACATAGGTTAAAAAGTGGCTTTTATTTAAAGAATCTTTATCCTACAGGCATTGCAGCTACCTGTGATAACATTTTGAAACTTAGATTTAAATTAGGAACAGGAACAGGAATCCGGCGTTATTAAAAACAGAAACAACCTCCATCGTTTTGGACTTCCCAGTGCAGAAAAGTCTGATGCTAAAATAAATAACACGTGAGCACAGTTGAGAGATCTATCCGATGATTTTAATGAACTTCGTTTGTCTGCGAAAATCAAGTTTCCCAACTTTTGTAATTATGTGGTTCTTAAATCAAACCCAACAACTATTAAAAAGCTGATGCATCTACTTCAAAGCAAACTCCCAAACACGAACAATTTTGAGAATAGTTTATCAATGAAGAAACTAACATTGTTACTATGTGAGGCTCTGACATACGATAAACTTCCTGAAATCTTATAAAAAAAGATCGTATAATGACTGAAGTGGAGTTTGAATCACTATTCAATCATCTCATTAAATAAAGTTTGCGAGCTTGAAGTAAACACCAATCCCATTGTATTTAACCAGTCGTCGTACAACATAACAAAACTACCGCCAGTCGCACACACTGACGCGTTTCGACCTTCCATGATCATCATCAGGGTACGACGGCAAACTGACTAGCGAGTATCAAACCGCATTGCATATATATGGAAAGCAGAATTGTACGTGACTGGAAATGTCGGCTGCACAATTTCTATGTTATTCGACAATGGAGTTGGTGTTTACTTAAAGCTCCCAAACTTGATTGAAAGAATTGTTACCACCAGCTGTCTGATTTAAAAGCGAATGCCGATGACGGCGAGCGATGTTTTGACGTAACATTGATTGACATTTGCTACCAATATCTGAATTGTCCGTTGAGTAAAGCACACATGGCTGTTTCACGAGAAATGATTAAAGACCGTGCCCGCTTTATTCTTTCACCAGGCAAAAGGTCTGGTTTGGTCGTCAAGGATCGTGAAGATTTCGTTTCTAAGGTCGGTTGCTTGATTTTTGGTCAACAAGTTCAAATTGACACAGACGTTGATGCAGCGGAAGAAAACCGATAAGGTCATCTCGACGGAGTTATCCTATCTTCTATTAGTAAAAATTACGCCAGTCGGAACACAAAAACCGAGGCTATTCATTTCACCAAAGACGCACAACCACGGTATTTGGTTGAGACCAATTGTTTCAATGGTAAATACGACAACGCGTGGATTGGCGAAACGAATGGCTAATCTATTAAAGCCTGTGAGAAATCACTTAACTGTGTATAGTTTGGTAGATTCCATTGAAGTTGTTGAAAAGTAGACCATTTGAACTTTAAAAAGCATTAGATGTGTTCGTTTGATGTTGGGTCGTTATACACTAACAGAAACCATTTATTTTGTATGTCCTTATGTCCGGGATAATTTCACAAATTTTAAACTGACGGAAACGCAGTTAGAAAGATAACTGAACTTATGTTGTCCAGATATTCAATTAATTTTTGATAGCCAACTATGGAGACAGAAATATGGTCTAAGGATCCGGCTCGCTCTGGCCTTTATAATGGCCGATGTGTTTACGTGCATTTTGGAACGAAATAACTTTGATTTGTTAAATAAAGTGCAAATGTACAACCGTTGTGGTGATGATTTATTTTTAGTCCGTGGTAGCCGTGTACATTCTAAAGAACTGCTTAATAAATTCACCAAATGCTAGATTTACAATTGAAAAAGAAGAGGATTATACTCTATCTTTACTTGATCTGTTGTTCAAACGTAAATTGACGGAAGATTTCCATATGAAAACTTGGACAACGCGATAAATACATTTCAACAGCTAATGCCCAGTGAAATGGGAAAAAGGTTTAGTTCAAGCAGAGTAACATGTACACATTACTCTTATCACAAACGGTTACCGATAAAATTATATAGATAAGTAGGAATATAATTATACAAAAGAGCTCCGTTATACTGCTGATAGGAGTCCGGAGGTGAAGAGGCAAAGAAACGCATAAGAGATGGATTGCCTTCCGATTTGGCAGTTACATATTTTGCAGCTGACCTAGATTTGACAAACTCCACCGCCAACTAACCTTAGCCTAGTGTAAAAGACAAAATTCCACTGCAACCTGCATCTAACGTTATCTACGATTGGAAGTGTTCCATTGGACAATCATATATAGGCAGAAGCAGAAGAATATTGAATTCCCGATTGTCGGAGCACAAATAAAATTAATTGGTGCAAAATAGTATTTGCGTTGCACGAACGTCTAAAGATAAACAAGTTTTGTGCTGCGAAAATTGCGACATGCAACCAAAGCGCTTTGCAATTGTAATTAAGGCTAGATGTGTTAGTATGCCTCGTTATTTTGAAGCTATTTCAATGAATCGACGTTATTCAGAAATGCGAAAGCAAAAAATTGTTCGTATACTGGCATTAACGTGAGGCTTACCGAGCCCTATGCAAAGGTGCGATGAGTTGCATTTTATCCTTTTTGTGCATTTTGAACAGATGTATTTATTTGTATGTACGTTTTTATGCGGACTGCCTTTCTATTTAACAAAATTATTTTTTGGCTTATTCCTCCAGTAAATCAGTGTCATTTTAATTCGAGTTACATCACTTCTGGATAAAGTTGAATTATTACTCTATACATATGGTACGTAAAGCCGAAATCCGCCAACTTCCAATCGTGTATTAGTCAAAAATTTTATTTTCTCCGTTTGCAAGATAAGTAAACTTGGATTATACATTTCGATCAATTAACATCATTTATTTAAATGTTACTTTCATATAATTAATTTATATATTAATCATACTTTACTCCAATTTTAATTATTGGCCTTACCAAATAATTTACATTCATCCCGACATTACTTGAATCATTTTTCGTATTAATAAAATTAATTTGTTCTCACTAATTATTGCCTCAACCTAGATCATTTGAGTTTTAAATGTAAAAAATAAAATGAATTATCAGCATATGTTTGTAAATCATAACAAGCACATGTAAAATTGCAACTAAAACCTTGTCATATATGTCATTCGCATGGAGAAATTAACAATCGATGAATAAGAGTTACTTAGACGTACGCCTTTATGGAGTTAAATTTTTCTGTTAACATAAAAATTTGTACACAATAAGATACACATGTGATACACGCCTACCTAATGAACAGTACTAAGTTCTAGTATAAATAGACCTGTGCAAACACGAATTCTCAGTTTCTATAATTACTTTTTTATTTCGAGTAAAGAAAGAAAGGTGGGAGGCATGTGAAAATCTTCCACGAAATATTTACAATAAAAAAACCAGGGTGGAAATAATTCAATTAATCTTATTACAAACAAAAAAGATCAGGTAGTTTTAACACTATCAACTTCTGTATAATTACCAGTCGCACAACATGGCACAACCAACGTCAGGCGGACTTACTGACACATTTCGAACAACACTGGCCACTATCTGAGCAATGCAGCAAGTTGACTAATGGAATCATACAGCAATACACATAAAGGTACGAAAAATCATGACCACGGCCATTATCTCAAGAAATCTGGCATATACTGAAATTAACTGTATAAATAAAAATTTATGGCAACTCTTGTCACACTTATTTAAGTTAACAATCGACAATAAATGATCGCATCGTGCACTGATGATAGACATGAAAATCGAAACACGCCAGTAAGCGCCAGAGACGGTGATTCTGCTGTTGTGTGACTAGCTACAAAATATGTGAATGGTGCGGAAAAGTGATTTAAATTATTTAAATCAAGTTAGCGATCTTGAAGTGAACAACAGTCACATTGTATTTAACCAGTTGGCGAACAACATAGCAAAACTACCGCCAGCCGCAACGCACTGATGCGTTTCGTCCTTCCATGAGAATCATCAGAGTACGACGGCAAGCTGACTAGCGAGAATCAAATCGCATTGAATAGATATGGAAAGCAAATTAAGATATGCGGCTCTCATCTCTAGCAGTCTCGCATTCATTGTACTTGACTGGAAATGTCGGCTGCACAATTTCTATGCAGTCACGAACAGTAACTTTCTGCAGTTTTCGCCATATGCATATAAGTTATACAAATAAGCAATCAATGATTGTGTGGGTAATGGTAACAATTCTTTAAATCAAGTTTGCGAGCTTGAAATAAACACTAATAGCTTTGCATTTACTCAGTAGAATTTAAAGAATTGTTACCACCACCCGCGAAATCATTCATTGTTTAATTGATTTAAAGTGTTCGCATCACCACCCGTACAATCAATGATTTCTAAATAAAAATTAATTTTGGAGCAAGTGTTTTAAATTCATGAAACATGACGCCCTTTTAGTTTATTTGGTGTGTAGTTGTTTTCAGTTACCTCGTTAAGTTATACAGGACTGCATTAAAAATATATTTACTAATGAAAGACAGCTAAAGCTAGCAGGAAAATTCAAAAACGGGACTCCAGGTTTAGGAAGGAAAAAGGAGAAACGAGTATCAAAAAACTGTTTGGCATAACAAAACAATAGCCACCAGGGTGAACAAAAAAATCGTTAACTTACGTGAAGCATGCTCAAAGCCAAATAAAGTAGCAGTGCCATCAAGACGGCTACTACCAGTAGTTGAAGAAGTGCCAGCATTCCCAGCACCAGTGGTATTGAAATCTGGTTCCGCATTGCACAGGTTGGTGACAAGCAACGATTTTGCGTTAGTTGTAGCCAACTCAAAGCCCATCGCAGTAGAAGGCCGATCTGTTATAGTTTTAAAAAACTCATCCTGATGTTCAATTTGGTCGAAGACACCAGTACGACTAGCAGAACCACCATCATTTCTAGAAAATTGCGGCACCTTATCATCTAAACTGGGCGCTGAGCTATTGGCACCACCACGCGTTGCATTTGCTAGCATCATCGGTCTGGTTGCTCTTGGACGAGCTCGTACTGTTGCGTAACCTATTTTCGGAACATCTGATATTTCAACAGAATTTGCCTCTTCTATTCATGTATACAACGTTTAAACAGAATAAAACAAACGTATATATATATATGGCCTTACTACATATATATCCAAAAGAAAACAGACGTTTATTTGATTAAAGTAGACCCAGATTTTATATGGCCGAGAAAGACTTTTCTTTTATACTGGACAACTCAATATGCAATCCTGTAAACAACTTAAATATCATCACTTCGAAGCCACAAAGTTGGCGTGGATGATGGGTGATCCTATAATTTTTCTAACAAATTTCATACTGTTATAGTCAAGATTGCGATTTCGATATAAGCACCTTACATATTAATTACTTACATATGTCAGTATAAACTAAGAATGGTATAGTGTAGAAAAGGAAATTCGTCCAGTAGACCGGTTTCGTCCTTATTGTGAATTCATCACGTACTGGCCAGAATTTTCCGCCGACAGGGCTCGAACCTGGGCACGTCTGCTTCGGAATCTGGTGCAATAACCAGTGAGCCACCCTGCCTCACAATACACTACACACATTTTTCAGTTATATACTAACTAATGTAACTCGGGTGGTCTATTTTTCCTTTAGGTGAAGCTCATATGGCATCCATTTAGACACAAAGTTCCAAATAAATATCCCCAATCTGTCATTATTGAATAGACATCACACTACATGAGAAAGTGGTATTGAATTGTACATTTATATAATTCAACGAACATTGCTTGCGCGGGCAGTGATAAAAATTACTATAATCAAGGGTACGATCTTAATATAAGCACTTGACCCATTAGATACTTACATATGTCATTATAAACAAAGCATAGTATAGGGTAGAAACCGCAATTCATCAAATAGACCAGTGTAATTCTTATTGCGAATTCATCATGCACTGGCCAGAATTATATACTAACCAAGTTACATTAGTTAGTATATAATTGAAAATTGTTTGCAGGGTAGTGTGCGGCAGGGTGGCTCAGTTGTTAGAGTACAAGATTCCGAAGCAGACGTGCCCAAGTTCGAGCCCTGACTGCGGCAAATTTTTGCCAGTGCGTGATAAGTTCCCAATTAGGACAAAACCGATTAACTGGATGAATTGCCTTTTCTACACTATCCAATACTTATTTTAAACTGACAAATTTAAGAAATTAGTGAGTATAGTGCTTATATCAAGATCGATACTTTGATTATAATAATTTTATCACCGGTACATGGTTCTAACAAAATGGTTGTCAAGTCGATACATAGTACCAAAATGATGGATATCAGTGTATGCTATAGTTCACCGAAATTGAGAATTACAACTATTTCTGAACACCTGTTACTCCAGTAAATCCATACACTCTGGCCTTGATCGATATCATTTATCTCATTTCACGGTAAGCACGACATCGTTCAATTCAATATATAACAGTTAAATAATGTTTGTTGCGGAGAACTAAAATATGCAAGTTTATCCTTCTGGTCACAAATGAACTAATTTGTTACTAGGTTCGCAACACCTAATACATACTTGCATATATATTAGCTCTCCGCAACAACCAGTATTTAACTGTTATATATTGAATTGAATGATGTCATGCTTACCGCGAAATTGAAACTGATATCGATCAAGGCCAGAATGTATGGATTTACTGGAGTAACAGGTGTTCAGAAATTGTTGTAATTCTCAATTTCGGTGAACTATAGCATACATTGATATCCATCATGTTAGTACCATGTACCGACTCGGCAACCATAGTGTTAGTACCATGTACCTTTTCGGTACTATAATGTTGGTATCGGTTACTGACACAATATCCATAGTGTTAGTATCCTTTACAGACTCGGTATAAATATTATATAGAGTGAGTTAGCGTTGAAGTCGCATTGTCGTAGACTATACGATGTTAGTTTCACTACTGCAGGTTCACACATTCGTCTAGGAGATTGTACTGTCCTATTATTCCACACTCCTCACCAAGATATATAGTGGTTAAAGAGCGTAATACCGGCTCCTACTGATGAGTCGCCAGTAAGCACGAAACGAATGTGCACGAGATTATACTTATACTAGTAGTAAAGTTGATTGATTATGCATTGGGAGTGGAACATGACCAAAATTGTTCGTATACAGGTCTCGTATAGTATTTACAAATTTAGTGAGCATAACACTATTCGACAAAAATCAAATAGAACGAGACCGTCAACTGAGTCAAATACATGCATAAAGTTTAGAAAGATTTAGTGTAAGAGGACAATGTAGATGCTTTTTGTCAAAAAAGCATTCGAAAAATATCGTCCTGACCAGAATCCGGCTTATTATTCTCTAGTATGAGATTCACGCGAAGTGCTAAGACGGCGTAAGATAATAGAACCAAAAAACCAAGATCCGGCTAGAGTAAAGATTTAACCACGATGGTTGTCGCACGAATTACAATTACCTTTTTTCAAGATAGAAGTAATGGTCGACTACGCCATAGCAACCGCTATGGTATTTATAGTAGGGAGAGATTGGTCAACTTCAAACAACTTATGTCGCTACTAACCTTAAAAAAAAGTCGGAAGTAGATCATCTGGACCTGATTCTTCGCGACTTTTAATGACAAGATTGCAATCTGCATTTCTAGCTGTAATTGTAGTTACAGATTAGCGTTTCACAGTATTGATATGACAAAAATTTTACGGGTTAAGACTGAAGCAGGTGTTGAAGAAAATTGTTCTTAACCTGTCTAGTTCACTGTTCAAAATGACAAATTTGATCGTGAATAAGTTGGACCAAACATCGGCTTTTGCCAGATGTGAACTATTCTTCCAATTCTTCAGCTTTCCTAGTCCAACAGGATTAAGCAACGTTTAGACTAGTAACTAATAGCCCAACGAGTATTACTATATGCTGAGCTTGCAGGAATTTGACATCTGTTTTATAGGATCTCCACATCATCTTCAGACAGAATGACTAATTCTACGAGTCTACAATATCATACATAGTAGTAACTGCATTGTGCATAACGGATGTTACTTACCTCACTAATATATTCAAATTTTCTCCATTACGATCAATTAACATCGGTATAATAAAGTGATATAAATTTGTTGGAAAGATGGATGATCGAGTTTGCCTGAATCTAGTTTAGGTTTACTCTTATTCAGATTCAGGCAAATGTGAGTACAAATCTACAACTGATTAGTGCACAGTCCGAGTTGACATACTTGTACCTAAACGAACGATAGACCTGGATGCAACCACGCCGTCGACGACTAAATGCCACATTATCGTTTTGAGTCTACAGATGTCTGGAAGCAGAAGACGCTATGTGGTGCAACTCTTCACATTTTTTTTCAAGTTCGTGCTGTTCAATTAGCACAAACGCTCTACGCGGTAATCTAACTGTCGTTTTGCATTGAACTTAAACTGTATCCACTACCGGAATGAAATTCTGCGTGACCTCTAGGGTAACTGAGAAACCTTTTACACAACGCTAGCTAGAAAGGACACTAGATACCGGTGGATAAGGTTCCAACTACAATATACAGTCGTTGGCATAATCGAAGTAATGCAAACACATCACCACAAAGCGATGGCTTTTAACCACCAAATAAATTTTTTTTAAATACCAAAGCTAAGGAACATCAGAGGCTATTTGATGGTAGAATTATTTTCAAGTTTTCGAGTAAATTGGTAGATACATGCTTGAGCAAATTTCTCTAAACTACATTTACCTTTACTGGTTGCCAATGTGCTGATATTAGGAGGTGGAGGCAACAAAGGTGGTGGCACTAATGATGAGTTCACAGGCAGAATTTTGGAGGCTCTCAACTTGTCGTTATTCCGAGATATGCTGTGTACTACAATCGGACGATCTTCAGCGCTAGGTGAAGGGGATGGACTCGCGCTCAGACGACCTCCACGAGAAAACCGATCACAAAGCTCAAACTGTTGATCATTACGATGATGCAGCGTATCTTCCACGTTATTCTCAATTGATTTCGCTGAAAGAATAGATTATTAAATAAATATGGTTCTTCTGCCAATTACCGGAATCAGAGAAAATGCAGAAGGCAAAACAATCCCATATTCCACAAACATTGAACAAATAACCAAAAATTGCATTGTTTGCATTCTAATGCAGAGTGACCAAAAGCGAGTTGCTCGTTAATTTCAAAATACAAAAAAAATGTAAACTTTAGAGATGAAGAGCCTTGAGAGCAAACTCGCCTAAAAAATGTAAAACATTACTTGTTTCAGGACAAATAACCTTTGATTTTGCATGATTAAAACGCCTTATCGAAACAAGAGAACTAATATTACCAGAAAAATCAAGAAATAATAGTGAACACATTTTTTAACTTGGGTGCTCTAAAGGGTGTCACAGTTTCAGAGTTTCTGTCCTTATAATTCCAATACACTTGTGGAAAATGTGTCAAATAGCCTCTGACAACGAAAGTACAGTTCCTGGCCCGCGTATGGTTCAAGTAATTGCAAAAACGAGAGAAGGAGCGAGGCGATTTCTGGCGCCTTCAAAAATAGATATTCTGAGCAGATGGTGCTTATAAACCTTGGTCGGAAGACTCTCCAAGTAAAGACAAACTCTGAAATTGAACCACCAGGCTGATGGGGCTTGTCAGCTTTGGATGGCAGGCCATGAATATAAATAGACCATCACTACTAAAAAGGCTGTGATAACGGTATCAGTCTTTCCTATCTTGCTCTTAACTTGGTCATGGTGAACTCTATATTCTAGCATCACAAAAGGCATCTAGCCGAAAGGCAAATAAATGATATTTTATCGTAATCAGATCGAATATACTCTGATAAGCAGAAAATGATTGTCTTCTGTCCAGGATGCAAGAGCGTATCACGGTTGTTTTACTGGTTTAATTTGGAGATCTGACCAGTCTTCTAGTCTGGTTGTTGATCTCTAGCGGCCGCCCGTATTCTGTCCGCATATCGGAGTACTACAATCTATGCAACTGCGCTAGCCTATGTTTCTGCATAACAACCTGTAACTATAACCAGTATCAAACCAGATAGAATCTTGTGCAGTAAGATGAGAGGCTTTAGCAGTCCTTCGTTTGTCTTTCTACGATAAAACCTAAGAAAATGTTTGCTATCTCTACTAACCACAAAGCTCTTCAAAACGCGGCATCTGCCGCTAGACTCACAAATAGTACCTCGGAGCGTAACCTACGCAAAGTTGTTTGCAGCTAGAGTCACCGCAGATGAATTACAGTGCTAGCTTAATATTGAAAATGAGTTGGAGGCGACGTCGAAATATAACAAACTAGTTAAGTGAACATTGAGATCATGCACATTAGCAGATGTCATTCTGCCAAGGGAGTACAGACACCAACAGTTTATGAAATTCATCAACCAATTGCAAAAGTCCCTCAAGCATCAGATAATGTAACCGGCAAGGTCGATGATGAAATAACCCATTGAGATAGTTGTGAGATACACATCGAATCTCACACATTTTATAAACTTCATGGGACCTTTGGTCTGATGAGAAAGTACACAAAACCGCCGAAGTCGATGGCATTCCTTCCGCATTTATCAGATTCGGTAGAATAGAGGTTAGGAATCTACACAAGCTCATTGTTGTAACTGGAGAATGTAATCCGCCCAAGAAAGTGCCTTAGTGATGCTCGTCCAATAAAGGTGACACTGTCATTTCCGCATACTATCGTGATATCAGTTTTATAATTTTTGCATCATAGACAGTCACTGTTATTATCCTCAGGGTCCGCGATGAACGGGATAAGAAAACTGGGAATATCACAAAAAATTTTAACCGCCAATAGGTTTCACGGACCAAATTCATGTACTCCGCTGCATTTACGAGTTGCACCATCGGCAACAGCTGCCCACCACTGATACTTTCCAAGACTATTCAGAAGCTTTCGATCATGTATCGTTTAAAATATTATGGCGAGCAACGCTTAATGATGGCCTTATGGCCAAATTTGTTTGATTATTCAAAGCTTGTTATAGAGACTCATCTGTCTGTATTTGAATTTGTTAGGACATCTATGGCAACTTTGTGAATGTCTTCGGCGTTTGATATGGACGTGCAATGATGCCACCCGACTTAATTATGCAGTCCATGTAATTTTTATTGAGGTTACAGTAACACTCCAAGGAGTGAAGATTCGTGGTAGTCAAAGACTTTTTGATTTCGTATACTCTAACGATTCTTTTTTGATGGTAGAATTGGAAGACGAGCGTTAAAGAAAATTTAATTGCGCTCAAAAAGCGTTTGTTCGGTGAAGTTTGACGCTAAACGCGTTAACAACCGTTTTTATAGACAATTTTAATCAGTCTAAAATCACGCTAAACAGCTGCTCTATGGTCGATCATCAAGAGGTTCGCTTATCTAGGATCTTTGTTGACATAATATACAACGGTACCCACAGCCAAATTATTTTGCTTCGTTTATGCCAACGTTTTCACCAAATTTTAACAGTAGATTTGTGATTAATCTTGTAAAGCGCGAAGCAAAGAAAAAGTAGCCAATTACACCTGTATGTACAATTTCTAACATTGTAATATCATAACGCAGACTTCCTCTCTGTAAAACCGTATGGTGCATCATAGCAGTCATTTTAAATGAGTCCGAACACATTATATTAGTCAATTTTTAAAAATAAATCATTAATTTCCACAGCGTTGCAGCTTGTCTCTATTCAAATCTAGTCTATCTATTTTGCAATATCTTTTGCATTTTGAATAAAACTAAAGCTTAATTATTGCAATAGCTTTGAATGTCATAAATAAATTTCTGATTTGCTTTTCATAAATTGATTGAACATAGTTGTCTACCATAAATAAATGATGCAAAATTGGTATTTCAAACAACTGATTACTCATTATCCAATGGAGCACGATGTATGATGTTTAAGGGTAATAGAAATTACAATCAGTATTGCACATCAATGTACGTTTCGATAATTCGTTTATAGGACCGTCTACAGTCTCACGACAACTCGGCACAATTTAACACATCAGAAAGGTAATTGTTAAAATCTTGTTCAAACTGATCTATTTATATTTCTCAAAAGCATACCTAGTCAAAGGTAGAAATTCGAATCTCCTAATATTTGGATAATACCAAATACTTTCAATAACTATTTATCAACATGCACACAAGTATACATCTCTCTCTCTATATATATATATATATATATATATATATATATATATATCATCATCATCATCATCATCATCATCATCATCATCATCATCATCATCATCATCATCATCATCATGTCCAGCCACACAAAAGTCAAGTGACTAATGTTTCACTGTCATATAACCATAAGGAGTGAAAAAAGTATATAAGTGAATTTAGACAAATTATTATTGAGATTTACGAGAGAGAGAGAGGGGTAGAGAGAGAAGGAATACCTTGCTACTATGAGTAAATTTATCAGGATAACTCACAGAAATGAGGCAAACTAAACCTCTCCACAACACCATTATGGCCAAGTTAGCATTCGGGCAAGTCGACATCAGCAATACAGCTTCCTTGCGGATTTCACTGTATCACGTCATAAACAAACCAAACCTCGCAGCTAACTTTGCCCTACTAAGAAAAGAAAGTTACGAAGATGATTCTACTAGACATCTGCAACAAGATCGCCACTGAGCTCGATTCGATGCCATATCGCTAAGGGTTTCTAACCAAGAACTGTGATGCGCACGAGGACCCCATCCCGGCAGACGAGTGGGTCCTATACTACCCAATTTGGATGTAAGTGACTTTAATTGTTTCTGCCATGTCAAAATCTGCCCACCTTGTTTCTTACGCCAATTTGGTGCTGGATGAGAGAACAGAGCTCTATTGGGCAATCGAAATGAGGGCATACGCAAAACGTGACCGAGCCAACGAAGTTGATGGAGCCTTATTTGTTTTTCTAACGACGAGCACTTATTGTCAGATCCAAAAATACGTCTACGGATGTCAACGTTAGTTATTCGTTGTTGGTAACCAACATGTGCTATACTTCTCAAACAACGATGATCGAATGCCTGTAAGCGTCTCAGATCATCAACTCTAAGAGGCCAAGTTTCACTAGCGTATAGTAAGACTGCGCGTACAGATGCATTGTAAACACAACCTTTAAGACAGAGTAAAATATTGGCGTTATTCCATAAATGACGAAGATCTTCATTCTGCAGTCGCAACTTTGGAGTGAGTGGTGGGTGATCCTGTAACATTATCTTACATTTAGAGGGTGCGAATTTCATACCGAAAGACGGAACAACGTCTGCTAATCTATTTAAGGTGGTCTGGGCAGCATGCTGATTTTCGAATAATAGTACGATATCGTCCGCATAGTCAAGATCGACTAGTTTATCTCCCGGGAGAACTTCAACTCCAGCGTCCTGAATGTGTGGGAGAGTGTTGTTCATAATAGCATCGATTACAAAATTAAACAAAAATGGGGAAAGTGGACAACCTTGACGAACACCACTGCTGGTTGTAAAGTTATGCGTTAATTCGTTGTAGACCTTAACGCGACCAGAAGTATTTGTGTAGAGAGCTCGTATAATATTAACAAATTTTGTGGGCACACCGCTTTTCGACAAGATATGGAATAAAACATTGCGATCCACCGAATCAAATGCACCCTTGAAGTCTAGAAAGACGACTATTGTGGGACGGTGATATAAATGTCTCTGTTCGAGAACTTGCCTTAATGTAAAAATATTATCTATACAACCTCGTCCTGCGCGGAATCCGGCCTGTTCTTCTCTTGTATGTGATTCACGTGAAGCGCTAAGACGACGTAGGATAATCGAAGCAAATAACCTTGATAAGACCGGAGTCAAACTTATACCACGATGGTTATCGCACGAATTACGATTGCCTTTTTTGAAGATGGGAATGATGGTCGACTCATTCCAGTCAAGTGGTACGGTTTCCTCATTCCATATAGTATGAAAAAGTTTGGTCAACGCTCCTGAAATTATATCGCCACCATCCTTAAACAATCCCGGAAGTAAATCATCGGGGCCTGCGGCTTTGCGGCGCTTAAGAGATAGGATTGCATCGCGTACTTCTAACTCGGATGGTTCTTCGGGACTAACATTCCACACTGTTGATGCAGACATGCTTTCGGGAATCGGAACTGACGTGGGTGGCCAAGAAAATTGATCTCTAAAGTGTTCAGCCCACCTGTCAAGACGACTTATTTTATCGGTTATTAATTCGTTGTTACTATCATTTATAGTTTCGCTAACTTTTAACTTTCTCGGACCTGTTGCGCGGATAAGTTGGAACAAACAGCGACTATTACCTGACGCGAAAGCTACTTCCATTTCTTCAGCCTTTCTGCTCCAAAAGTTTTCGAGATCGCCTTTTAGACTGCGCTTAAGTTGGCGTCTTATATTGTGACGGGTATTATTATGAGTCGAGCCAGGTGGAATTTGGCGCCTTATTTCGAGTATCTCCATAGATTTTACAGAGAGCCAGTGATTATTTCTACGGGGGCCTGCTATGCCACATACAGTAGTACCTGCATATATATATAAAGATGCAACAAATAAATATTAGGATGTCGAATTGTAAACCTATAAGAACTTGATCCAACCGGCTCTCCAAACGATGAATGCTTGATAAACTCACGGAACATTCAGAAAAGAGAGTTTTCTAATGCGTAGAAGGCTGAAATGCAATTCAACTAGCCAATGCTGTCAACAAAGATAAGAGAATGTAGTATTAGCTCATGAAATATTTGGAGAACAAGAGGTATGCATTATGAACATTTAGAAGTTGGACTTCAGAACAGAGCTTCTGCAAGTAGTTTTAACAGCTATAGCACAGAACTATCATTTACTTAGTTTGAATTGCCTTTTAAAAATATATAACGCAACGAAAATTTAAATGAAGCTGTGAAAATAAGGATAGACGTTGAAATCCTACAACTTACAAGATCGCTCGGAATGATTACTTGTTGAGTTGTTCCGTCGATGCTGCCAAGAAGAATCGTAAACTATAGCTGGCGCATTCCATGGCTCGAGAGGTCGTATATTTACCTAATCACAAAATATTTAATCGAAAATGCCTGTTAACATTTTACGAAAGTCATCATAAAATTCTATACGCTGCAATAAAATAGTCATCATGTATCCAACAGGCAGTAATGCGACAGCATTCCCCAACTAATGATTCACCACCGCATAACCAGGATAAAAAGCAATAAGTAATATATTAACGATAATAATAACAAGAATAGTAAAATAATAATCATGATGATGATGATAATAATAATAATAATAATAATAATAATAATAATAATAATAATAATAGCCATCATCATCATCATCATCATCAAAATCATTATGATATAAATGATTAAAATAATAATAAGAATAAAAACTTGTAATTTAAAAGAAAAATATGTCCAATTGGAATGAATCATGCAGTGGTGGTAGCTAGATGGAAATAGCTACCAAGGAAACTTAGAACTCTATACAACAAACTTTTGGCCTGGTTAACCATAAAGTATGGAAACATCTTTAATTATTAAATAGAAATAATAGCGAATTACAATTTAATTGGCGGTAAAACTTGCAGAAACAGGTCGAAGTGGTCTCGATTACAACCCATGGTCTCTATACTCGACCACTAGATGAGCAACAAATCCAACACTGAGTCCAGTGTAAATATGATGATAGAGTTGTGATTCGGTACTAACGATGCAGTGTCGCCAGTGGTAGTCCATCTATGCGTTCTTTAGAGATAATACGCGCGAGTAAGACAAAGGTTAATAGCCGTAGACAGAACTGACTGAAGCATTGTGATGCTTTCTATCAGATAAATATATTACTTAAGTACAAACAGATTCCATGACATCGCTTCCAGTAGACTGACTATAGAGCACCGTTCGCTCGGTTGGAAATTTCTCTCATAGCTAATTCTGCCTGCCAGTCTCGACGTCTTTTACTGTGATAGGCGGTTATTTCTTATTTCAATTAATTTTCAAATTAAATGAAGTAAAAATAATGACAAAAATAATTTAAATAAAAATGATGAAAGGAGATACTTACCTAGGTAGGTAACCTAGGCCTCTACCCCAAGTCACTATAGAGAAATCAGCTATTATGCAGGAGAAATCAGAAATACAGAATCCTTGCGCATTTTATGTATTGCTTTATAAGCCCGACCGAATCTTGCAGTTAACTCTCCTCATCTATAAAAAGAAAGTTCGGAAGATAATTCTAATAGAAATCTGCAACAAGATTGCCACTGAACTCGATTCGATGCCGTATCACGCAGTTTCCAACAACGAGCTATGATGCGTACATGGACCCCACTCTGATAGAGAAGTGGATCCTACACCACCCGATTTGAATGTAGTCGACTTAATCTGTTTCTGTCATGTCAATATCTGCCCATCTTGTTTATTACGCTAATCTGATGCTGGTTGGGAGGATACTGTTATACTGGGCAATCGAACAGAAGGCATACGTAAACCGAGACTGAGCCAGCGTAGTTGATGGAGCCTTATTTGTTCTTCTAACGAGGAGCTCTGGTTGGCTGATTTAAAAATTCTTCTACGTATGTCAGCGATTTTTATTCGTTGTTGATAACCTATATGTGCTATGCTTCTAAAACACCAGTGGTCGCGTGCTTGCGAACGTCTAAAATCTGCAAATCTAGAGGACTAATTTTTACTAGCGTTCAATAAAAGTGCGCGAACACATGCATTATACACACGACATTTAAGGCAAAATCAGATACTCGCGTTTCTCTACAAATGGCGAAGATTGGAAAAACTAACTTTTGCGTTCGCGAATCTCATATTCACCTCGTCACGCAAATTACTTGAATGCGCAGCAAAGCTTTTAGGATATGTAAACGATACTTACAAAGCTGCACTTAGAAGGCACGGAGTTGAAGTGAGTGGTGGGTGATCCTGAAGTACTATCTGGCATTTTAGAGTGCGCAATTTATATATGAAGACAAAACTATGACCGTTAATCAATTCAAAATGCACAAAGCCAAATCTCAGTTGTCGAATATTAATACAGTAACATCTACACACTCAAGATGGACTAATCTACCGCATGGGGGGAATTGCTCCGTCTGCATCCTGAACGTATGTAAGACCATAGTTCATAATGGCACTGTGGCAATAGCCACCTTTAAGACAAATAATGAGCAAAGGGTCTTATCTAGGGCAGACATTATTTCAACAGAAATTCCTCGCAGAAGCGCCCGTATAAGAATGAAGCAGTCAGCCCAATGATAAAAGCAGACTTCGAGCCGAAGTGAACATAAATTAATTAATATGTGTAAATTTGTTTTATTAAATCGATGCTCGTTGTGCGAGCAAAATTCTATATATAATTGAGTAAAAATAAAGCATGTGTGGTACATTTAAAATGGCTTCTGATGGGTTGGAAACGTTGATTCAGGCATTGACTTCTCAAATGAATAATTTAACTGCAGAATTAGGCATAATTAAGTCTCGTCTGGACGATACGCTAATAATAAACACTGACGACATACATGTACGTGGACCATCCCACATAGGTGGACATAACAATGGCGACCGCGCCAGGATAGTCCACGTACATGTATGTCGTCACTAAAAATTTTTTTAAATTATGAAAGCAGACGTTCTTTCGACGAAATATCGAATAGAACATTGCGATCCACTAAATCAAATGTAACACTGAAGTCTAGAAAGAAAGTAATATACTTGCGGTTGTTCAATTATTTACCTTATAGTAAAAAATAGTATTTATACAACCTCATCTTGGCTGGAACCAGGCTTGTACAGCTATATTATTTGAATAAGGCAAGGCGCTAAGACAGCGACAGATGATCGAAACGACTAACCTAGATGCGATTGGATTCAGGCTTGTAACACGTTTATTAACGCACGAATTATGATTGCTTTTTTTTGAAGATAGGACTGATGGTCGACTTACTTCAACAAAACGGCACGGTCTCCTCATACTACATAGTACGTAAAAGGTTAGTCAATGCCCATCAAATTATGTCGCCACCATCATAAAATAACTACGAAAGCATATCATTTTCGCCTGTAACTTTGTGATAATTTAGATAAGATCACATTCCGTAATTTTAACTCTGATGGGTGTTAGAGATTAGCGTTCCACATTGTTCATGCACATATACTTTTGTTGATCGGGGCTGATAGTGACCAAATAAACGTATCTTCCAAGTGTTCAGCAATTAATCAAGACGACAAATTTAATCAGTTAAAGGATTGCTTTTCAAATAATTTATTGCTTGGCTGACTTATAATTTTCACTGGCCAGTAGCGCAAATTACTTAAAATAAGCACCGGCTTTAATTTGATTCAAGCGCTTATTTAGTCATTTTCTAGTCCAAAAGAATTAAGGATAAACTTTCAGACTGTGCTTAAGTTGTCATCTGTTAGATCAACGAGTATTACTAAAAGTCGATGAAGCAGAAGATGGTCGCGTAGATTGGAAAAGCTTCACAGGAATTTAAGAGAACAAATGGCTAATTCTAAGGGCACCTACAATGCCAAATACAGTAATGTCGGCATTGTACATAGAGGACCTTGTCTTCGTCCACAATACGTTCGATTTTTTCCTGTCAAGACCAGTTAACATCGATCTTAGAAAATATTCAAAATTTTGTGTGAAAGATGGCTGCTCCAGTTTGCTTCCATCCATCTGAGTTTTACTCTCATTTAGCTTACTGGAAAATGCGAGTGCGAATCTGCAACGGAAAGGTGCATGATCCAAGTCGACATACGTTTTCCAAAAAAGAATGACAGATCTGGATGCAACTACGCCATCTATAACTAATTGCCAACCGATTTATTTGAGTCCACAGTTGTCCGGTAGGTGAGTTGCGCCATGTGGCAATCAACGTGCTGGAGAATCAAAATGGTCAACGCCTATTAATTCCAATCGGTATCTTAAAATCATTAACGTTGAGAAGCCTTAGATTATGCGACAGAAGTGGCAGGGAATCGGAATTAGGCAGACTGCAAGAAATATACAGCGCTAACCGTTAACTTCCTAAGTTAATAGAAGCAACAATAAAGAATAAAGTAAATAAATTTATTCCTAATTTGATGTACGTAAAATCGGACAGAGCCAAGGAGGATCACAATGTCGTTGTATTATCAAATTTGAAACTAAGCATTAAAAAAATCAATAGAATTTGAATGCAACAAGAGAAAAATTTGAAGACAGTTTCTTACCCTGAGCAATAGGCTTCCTAACGAAAAAGAAGAAATGAGCCCTAAAATATACTAGGAGTGCATGAAATCCCATACAAAGATGGAACCTCTTGTATGTTGATGAAACAATACAGATCAGAATAGGAGAACATGGGCATAATGCAATATTTGATATTCCCCAAAATAAAGTACGATTGGAAATACTATAAATTTTGATGATTATTTACATCAAATTTTCGATCTTGAAATACACTTCATTCCATTCATATAGATTTTTCAGTATAAAATAAGCATTTTATAATGTATAAAAAAGGAGTATATCGAGCAGACCAATTCCGTCATTATTAGGAACACTTCAAGTACTGTCCAGAATTTGCCGCGGACACAATCTGTTATTAACTACTAGACCAAAGGCTACCTGGGGAAATAGTATTGAACTGAGCATATATCATTTCTGATTCAACGGTCATTCCTTGCGCAGGTGGCGATAACAACTATTTCGATAAATAATGCGATCTTCAGATGAACTCCAATCCCATTATATATAAACATTAGTCAATATAATGACAGGTTGGGTGTCTAGATGGAACTTTGGGTAAAAAAGGCACCACTTGAAGGAAAGACTAACCGAGGACATGAGTTAGTATATAACTACAAATTATGCGTATCACGAGACAGGGTTGCTCATTAGTTAGTCACAGACACCGAGGTAGACGCACCCAGGTTTGATCCGTGTTTGTGAAAATTTTTATATAATACTTGAAGAGTTCCCATTGAGAACGAAACCAGTCTACAGGATGAATTTCTTTTTCTACATTATACAAAGCATAGTTTATAATGACAAGTTTAGACATATAATTGATTTGGTGTTTATATCAAGTTTGTAAACTTGATTGAAAAAAATTGTAATCATCGCCCGCGCAATCAATGATCGTTTAATCATAAATGCTAAATTCAATACCACTTCCTCATTTAGTGTGGTGTCTGTTCAATAATGACAGATTGTGGATGGTTAGATGGAACTTCGGGTCTAAATGGATGCCATAGAGACTCTATTTGAAGGACTGTTTAGCCAAAAGTATAATTTGGTATATAAGTGAAAATTTTGTGTATAGTGCAGCAGGGTGGCTCAGTAGTTAGAGTCACAGACTCCGAAGAAAGCGTGCCTCGATTCGAGCCCTGTTTGCAGCAAAAACTGGACAGTACTTGATGAGTTCGAAATAAGGACGAAACCGGTCTACTACATTAAGTAATGCTTTGTTTATACTGACAAATGTACATATTTCGATCGTTGTTTATATCAAGATCGCGACATAAATATAAATAATTGTTGTTAACACTTGCGTAACCAAAAATCGTTTAATAATCAAACA
The DNA here is from genome assembly GCA_029291075.1 of Eudiplozoon nipponicum. Taxonomy (NCBI): domain Eukaryota; kingdom Metazoa; phylum Platyhelminthes; class Monogenea; order Mazocraeidea; family Diplozoidae; genus Eudiplozoon; species Eudiplozoon nipponicum. The sequence goes on along the minus strand of JAQBSW010003903.1, from coordinate 47,983 downwards.
ATTAGTCTGACACCTGAAACAGTAAATTAACATTATGCCACTGTAATTTCACTTATTTTTCTGTACATGTGCGTTTAACTATATTTAACTGAACACTTAGTAGTTACAGACACAAAACAATATGTGTCGCATGCCTATTTAGTGAAATGTCAGTTACTCATTATGTGATTATCCAACCAGACGTAAAAATATATTGAATGATACGCAACACTTGCTTTATTAGATTTTTATAATTTTTGATTATCAGTGGATTGATGAAAGGAGACAATGGAGGCAACAAAAATTCTCCGACCAGAAGAAGAACTGGCAAGAATTACTTACTAGACAAAATAAAGATCAGATAATTAAGTTTCTCGCTGTACAATTTGTGTCAATGTTTGGAGATTAAATAAACTGCCTGAAATACATAACCTAGATTTAATGAAATGAAACGAACTTAAACAATTTTCGATATCTGACAATACGACATTGGGTTCAGTGATTTGATGAACATCAACTAAATCCATAGCACCCACAAGTGCGTCAAAGTTATATACAAACATACAAGTATGCACACATAAATGTGCATACAGACGTGCACACAAACATATTTACATACAAACTTTCATGCATATGGACATAATAAATACATACATACATCTATTCATACATGCCTAAATACATACATACATACGTACATACAAACATGCATGAATAAATACCTGACCCATTAATTACTTCGGATTTGACCGCATTTTTCTTGTGCGGGACAATTGTTAGCACTCATAGGTCGGCAAAATCTTGAACCTTTTATCTTTTCAGATGATGTAATCTTTGGCCTCAGTTGATGGGTTCTCACTTGTCCCTTCTCCTTTAAGCCTTCAATTAGCTGATTGTCTGACAGCGCTGAGAACCAAAATAATACATCTTTTAAAATGTACCATTAATTACTTACATATGTCAGTATAAACTAAGAATTGTATACAATTCTTAGTTTATACTGACATATGTAAGTAATTAATGGGTCAGGTGTTTATATCAAGACCGCAACCTTGATTATAATAATTGTTATCACCACCCGCGCAACCAATGTTCGTTTAATTATGCATAAATAAATACATACATACATAAATACATACATACATAAATACATCTATACATACATGCATACATACATACATAAATACATACACGCATAAATACATATTCGAATGCATACATACATTACTACACACACATATGCATAAATACACTTATACATATATACATACATACATACGTACATACATACCTGGATATATGCATCCACATACATACGTGAAGACATACATTCATACCTAAATTCATACATACATAAACAAATTGAAATACCTACTAATAAAAGTAAAAAAGATACATAAAATGTGATCTAGATTCCGCAAGCGACGAGTCTGAGGGGAGCCTATAACAATGAGGAATAAGTCAAAACATTTAGCTGGACGCTATTGTCTGTTAGATTTGGTCAGATTTTCGTTCTTAGGTGTACCACAGAGTGTGATCATGACACCCTGGTCGCGAATAATAGTGTCCGGGTACAAGATCACGGGTTCATGATTGTTTCAATTCCAGCAATCCAATTGAGTCGCTTCGACAGTTTGTACAGTTTAATTAGTAATCGGCCCTCGCAGGTAGTGCTAACGCCAAAACATTCCATGCTCATTTATTAGATTAACGGAAGTGACTGATCAAATAAAGCGAAACAGAACTGCTTTATCCTAAAATTTTGATTCTATTAACGCTTCCCGTTTCCTATCTGATATTGACTTAAACTAAACCGAACGAATGCAGCGGTTCGCATAGCTGTTCATACGGAGGCAGACACAATTGGTCATCTCTAATGGCTCAGAGCCATGACAGAGGTCGCGCATTCAAATCCTTGAATTTGGGGCCTAAAGATATGCACAGGCTCGCTTATTTCTGCGTAATCTAATTGAGTCACATGACGACGAAAAATAAATCTTTCAATCGAAACAGAGTTTATAAAGTCCACTTCCCAGGCCAGTATAACGTGCGAGAGACGGTTTAATGGTTAAGAAACGTATGGATATATAGTGCGTAAAATTAACGGCATTCTTGAACTAGAGAAATTGGCCAAACGTGGATTTCAGTGCGTATATCAATCTGTGAGATTACCAAAACTCACACCCGACAATTTTAGTAGGTTAATTTATTTGTTTATGATTTAAACTGTGTTATTTCATGTTCTAATTAGCATCAATTATATACATACAAATCTACATCACTAATAAATGAGTTAACTGAAATCTCATATTGAAACTGGGGTTTGAAAATGACGGTACTTTACGTAAGCTGGGTTCGTGTGATCGAATACACAGGAAATTTGCCAACTGCATTTTATTAATTATACTGCCTATCATTTAGCTATTGAGTGGTATCGGTAGATATCATTTTATTTGTCAAGATCTTGTGCTGAAACTGATACAACGGGTGAAGTGAGCAAATAATGTTTAGTTTTAAGTTAACATTTTAGTAGTTATAAACATACAAATACGTGTTGTATGCCGATCTAATGAAATGTCAGTTACTCATTATGTGATTATCCAAAGACCCGTGTTACTAATATCAGGAACTTTGTCAATTGGCAGTGTGTGCGAGTAGACATGCATTATCATAGTTAGACTGAAAACTGACTGATAGGAATAAAAGTTCAATGAATACATAAGTGGGTTTGCGAAATTAAACAGTGGCTCTCATTCCAGCGTAGTGTCGTGTTTACTTGTTATATGTACTAAGCGTATCCTGGTCAAACGGACTCTGCGGCTGGTAAAGTAGAGTATGGGATATCCATTTATTTCAAATCAAATTTATTTAATATATAATAGCATATATAGTATGTAGTATGAACGCGCTGAATCAATCTTTTTTGTATCTAATGGAAATGCTTTGTCTGGTTCCTCGTAGTGTTGTGCTACAAATCTAAAAAATAATGTATAGCCATATACGCGAACAGGCAAGGTAATTAGATAATCAAGCCAAGTGAATCTGTACAGCCACAATTCATAGGACGTCAACTTCAAATCTCAATTTTGAAGAAAAACTATCTACCAGATAATGACTTCGTACATTTTGTGGATTTAAATAGTCTAATACTTTACTTCGCATCCAAAAGTAGCCGTTTAGGTCAGTATAGTAGTTTTAAACTTGAGACAGGCTTACTTTAAAGTTTGAAAATGAGTCTACTGGTTCTTGGTCCGCTACCGAGTCGTCAGAGTCAGCGCTGGAACTGTTCATTCTTTGCCGTTTATCGTCATTCCAAACGTTTTCCGGTCGTATTGAATAGCCATCAGAGTCTACTTGAAAGTCTGTTGGTGTAGCCGTGCGCCAGTCACTGTTATTTACGCGTGCAGATCCGCCCATCTCTTTTTCATTGCCTACAAAGGAAGGAGGAACTCATAAAATTACCGCAAATACTTCAACAAGCAGCAAAAGTTCGCAATACAGCATAAACTACGTAGTTGAACTATGCTTTCATTTTTGTATTTCTGTTACCGAATAAAATTGTCTCAAGAGAGGCACACTGTGTCACACAGCTTAGAGTTGGTGGTTAGACATTCGTTCAAAACGTTACACGAACATTTCGTATGAAATAAAAATTAGTCAAACTTGGTTGATAAAGTTTCAAATTGCATGGACGGTGCGCGCGAAATAGCGTTAGGACTTCTATCTGCAGGTATGATTGTTAATGAAGATTTGCGCATCACTGTAGAAGCAATGCTCAAGTAGATCGATCACTTTTGACATCTGATGCAATGTCTTAGGTTCTACCACAATTATATATGCATTCAATAGATGGAAGTTAATTTATTTGTACATTTTTGTAGTTAGATCGTGCAAAACTATTTAGATGAAGCTTAAATTAACAAAAATTTGAATAAAACGTTGAGTACACATGGTTTACCAAACTAATGAATGAAGTCGGTCTACGGGATGAATTGTCTTTTCTACACTATGCAATACTTAGTTTATACTGACAAATGTATGTACGTGATGGGACAAATGTTTATATCAAGATCGCAACCATGATTAAAGTATCTGTTATCACCGCCCGTGCAATTAACGTTTAGTTAATTACATAAATATTCAATTCGATAGCGTGGTGTCTGTTCTATAATGACAGACTATAAGTAGTTAGTTAAAACTTTAGGTCTAAAGGGATGCCATATAAGCTTCATCTAAAGAAAAGGCTGGCCGAGAAACATTAGTTCGTATATAAGTGATATTGTTTTACAGTGTGCGGCAGGGTGGCTCAGTGGTTAGAGCAATAGGTTACGAAGCAGACGTGTCCCATTTCAAGCCCCATATCAGGCAAACTTCTAGACAAAACAGACCTACTGAATGAATTGCATTTTCTACATTATACAATGCTTAGTTTATACTGATAAATGTGAGCTTTATGGGGCAGGTATTTATATGAAGATCAAAACATAAATTTGATTAAATACTATCACTACCAGCGCGTTCATTCAATTATATGAATGAATGAAAGTTTGTCTAGATCATATAATATACACCTGTTTGGATGGTTTTCGATTTGAATTGGAAGGTCATTCATTTTGGGTGCGTATGTTACTTTTTTTCAAGCCAGTCAATCACCATACATTACTATTACCTGATTTGTGTTGTGGTTTACACAGACTAAATTCCATTTTTTTTGTTACTTGACAATATTTCGACGGCCATTGGCGGCCGCCTTCTTGGTTTCAATCATCAGCACAAGTTGTGAATAGCAATCTAATGAAGCAAGCGCGATATTGCATCTAACCATAACATTTAAACTTCAGACTGACCTATTATATACTACGAATATGTTTGGTGTAGATCATATCACTGAGCCAAAAATCGGGTTGCCAAATATCGAAATTAGTTTTGGTAGATAATCATTCATTGAACATAGGTTGGGTTTTAACATAGGCGCATTTAAGGCACTTACAGTAAAACAACTTTGACTAAAAGAAGCTATTGAACGTACGTTGGATAAATTAAAAATCGACTTATGTTACGTATCTGAAACTAGAATACAGGACCCTACGTGCATTACAGAACTGGTTGCACCATTTCTATCTACGCGTTATTGGCTTCGGACATCTGGTTCCACAGAGTTTTCTCAAGCCGGTAAATGGGGCGTTGGTATCGCCCCTAGCGCGCGAGCTAAAGCTTGCTTAATTGAATGGACCCCTTTAAATAGTCGACTTTGTTCGGCACGTTCAAATAAATCTAGAAAAATCAAAGCAAAAAAGCGTAATCAACGTTTCCTTTTTTGTTGTACCTGCATATGCTACCGATTGCAGCACAGACGAAAGCAGGGACGCTTTTTACTCTGAATTAAGCTCTTTATTAAGTTGAGCACGAAGTTCAGATACAGTCTTGGTTATGGGCGACATGAATGCTCAAGTTGGGCGCCTAAGTAACGCAGAATTTCATTTAGGTGGAAGATTCACTGTAAGCTCGACGCGCAACGATAATTGTAAACGGCTTTTGGTTAGCTGCGTGGAACATAGGTCAGACATTGCGCCACATGGCGTCCTCCAGCATCCGGACAACGGTGGATTCAAATAGATCATGTAGCAATTAGTTATAGATGGCGTGGTTTCATCCAGGATTGCCGTTCATTTTGGAACACTTATGACGACTCGGACCATGCACCTATCCGTTGTAGATTCGCACTAAACATTTTCGGGAAAATAAATAAGAATAAGCCCCAACTAGATGTAGGCAAGCTCGAGCAACCGTCCTTCCAACAAAAATATGAAGATATTCTAAAGTATAAGCTAATTGGTTTTGATGGCGAAAATCTTAATTTATTTTGGTCCAAGATAAGTTCCACTATGTACAATGCAGGTACTACTGTGTGTGAAATTGCAGGCCTCCGTAGAAAATATCATTGGCTCTCTGTAAAATCTATGGAGATACTCGAAACAAGGCGCCAAATACCACCTGGCTCGGTTCATAATAGTACTCTTTACAATATAAGACGCCACCTTAAGCGCAGTCTAAATGTCGATCTCGAAAACTTTTGGACCAGAACGACTGAAGAAATGAAATAAGCGTCCGTATCAGGTAATAATCTTTGTTTGTTCCAACTTATTACGAGAAAATTAAAAGTTAGTGAAACCATAAATGACAATAACACCATTTATTCAAGACGAGGTTGTAAAGATAATATTTTTACGTTTAGGCATGTTCTTGAACGGCGACATTTAAAACACTGTCCCACAATAGCCGTCTATCAAGACATCAAGGGTGCATTTGACTCGTTGGATCGCAATATGTTATTCCATATTTCATTGAAAATTGGTGTGCCCAAAAAACATGCTAATATTATACGCGCTCTCTACACAAATACGTCTGGTCGTGTTGATGTCTACAACAAATTAATGCACAACTTTACACCCAGCAGTGGTGTTCGTCAAGGTTGTCCACTTTCTCCATTTCTTAATTTTGTAATCGATGCTATAATGAACAACACTGTTCCACACATTCAGGATGCAGGTGTTGAAGTTCTCCTGGGCGGTAAACTAGTCGATCTTGACTATGCAGATGATGTAGTATTATTATTCGACAATCGACATGCTGCTTAGGCCACTTTGAATAGATTGGCATACATTGTTCCGTTTCTCGGTATGAAATTTGCAACCTCAAAATGTAAGATACTTTTACAGGATCACCCACCACTCACTCGAATGTTACGACTGTACAATGAAAATCCAGACATAGTTGACAGATTTACATATTTTGGGAGCACTATCAATAATTTAGGCGAAAAGTCTGACTAGGTGAGAATAAGAATCGCGAAAGCTAGAGTATCTTTCGCGAACCTTCGCTATTTGTGGGGAAACGTGCGCAGTTTAACTATACATTAGTGAAACTTGGCCTCTTAGAGTTGATGATCTGAGACGCTTACAGGCATTGGACCATCGTTGTTTGAGAAATATAGCACATGTTGGCTACCATCAACTTCGTTACGTCGGTCATTTTTTGCGTCTGCCCTCATTTCGATTGCCCAGTAGAGTTCTGTTCTCTCATCCAGCACCAGATAGGCGTTAGAAAAGAGGTGGGCAGATTTTGACATGGCAGAAGCAGTTAAAATCACTTTCATCCAAATTGGATAGTACAGGACCCACTCATCTTCCGGGATGGGGTCCTCGTGCGCATCAAAGTTCTTGGTTAGAAACCTTTAGCGATATGGCGTTGAATCGAGCTGTGGCGATCTTGTTGCAGATGTCTAGTATAATCATCTTTGTAACTTTCTTTTCTTAGTGGAGCAAAGTTAGTTGGGAGGTTTGATTTTTTTAAGACGTGACACATTGAAAGTCGCAAGGAAGCTGTATTGCTGAAGTTGCCTTGTCCTAATGTTGATTTGGCCATAATATATATATATATATATATCTGCTATGTTTGTCGAACTAAGTGAAACTAGAGTAGCTTAATATGAATTTACCATTTACATGAGTTAGAATTTATGTTTTTTGCCCACCATGTGACATTATATAACTGAAGTCGCCCTCATATTTTCGGGTGTTGAGCCCAATAAATCAAATACATTCTCCATAAACGCCTGCCATTGTAAGTGATAAAATTTAGAATAAGAGGAGCCATGCACGTGTGGAATTTCACTCAAGCGACTCAAGTTGTACTTAGGATTGCCTTGTTTAATAACAGTTTTTGTCATATCAATAAATAGGCGCACGTCACGCATGTTCATGTGTGTATGCATAACTAAAAACGATTTAGTCAAATATAATTAATATACATGTACGTTCATGTAGATGAAACTGCTGTAAAAAACACAAAAGTAATGACTAATTCACTGACATATAAAAATTTTAATTGCTGGTTAAAGAACGCTAAAATTTAAAATATGATCGACGTTAAATTGTTTCTGAATGTCTACAGTAATTTATACCTAACTATAAGAAAAGTCTCATTTTCAAAGTTTTCACATGAAATATAATTTAAGTAGACATTTAGTCAGAGCTTAAAAAATATATTAGAATTAAATGTTCGCTAATGTTCTGTTATTAACGACAATTCTTTTTTTATTTAACACTAAGTAACACAGTAATTAATTAAGTACTGTTTGTGGCGAAGAATAAATGTAGATCCATTTATGTATTATTCAAAAAAGACCAGAAGGATAAACCAAAAACAGCATGAACGGAAAGTATAATCTCGTGCACATTCGTTTCGTGCTTACTGGCGACTTATCAGTAGGAGCCTCAATTACGCCTTTCAACCGCCATATAAACAGCATGAAGAAAAGTAAAATATCATTCACATCCATATAATTAAACGAACATTGGTTGCGCAGGTGATAACAATTATTATAATCAAGGTTGCGATCTTGATATAAGTACCTGACCCATTAATTACTTACATATGTCAGTTTAAACTAAAAAGTGTATAATGTAGAAAAGTCAATTCATCCAGTAGACCGGTTTCGTCCTTATTGGGACTCATCACGTACTGGCCAGAATTTGTCGCGGACAGGGCTCGAACCTGGGCACGTCTGCTTCGGAATCTGGTACTCTAATAACTGATCCACCATGTGACACAGTACACACTATTTTCAGTTATATACTAACTAATGTAACTTGGTTAGTCTTTTTTACTTTAGGTGTAGCTCATATGATATCCATTTAGAGCCAAAGTTCCAACTAACCATCCCCAATCTGTCATTACTGAACAGACACCAGACTACATGAGAAAGTGGTATTGAATTGAACATATAATTAAACGAACATTGGTTGCGCGGGCGGTGATAATAGTTATTATAATCAAGGTTGCGATCTACATATAAGTACCTGACCCATTAATTGCTTACATAAGTCAGAATAAACTAAGAATTCTATGGTGTTTCGTTTCATGCTTACTGGCGAGTCATCAGTATGAACCGGTATATCGCCCTTTAATCACTATATATTTGGATGAGGAATGCGGGATAATAGGACGGTACAGTCTCCTAGACGAATGTGTAAACCTGCAATAGTGAAGCTAACATCATCTAAAGTCAACGACAATGCGACTTCAATGCTAACTCACACTATATAATATATATACCGAGTCTCTAAAGGATACAATACTATGGCTATTGTGTCAGTAACTGATACCATCTTTAGAATCGAAGAGCACTGGATACTAACACTATGGTTCCGAGTCGGTACATGATACCAACCTGATGGATATAAATTTATGCTACAGTTCACCCAAATTGAGAATTACAACAATTTTTGAACACCTGTTACTCCAGTAAATCCATACACTCTGGCCTTGATCGATATCAGTTATCACATTTCGCGGTAATTATGACATCATTCAATTAATCATACAACAATTAGATTTTATCTATGGCGGAGAACTAATATATATGCATTTATGTATTAACTATTGCGAACCTAGTAACAAATCAGTTCAGTTGTGACCAGAAGGATAAACCAAAGACAGCATGAACAGAAAGTATAATCTCGCGCATACTGGCGAATCATCAGTAGGAGCTGGTGTTACGCCCTTTAACCACTATATATTTGGATGAGGAATGTTGGATAATAGGACAGTACAGTCTCCTAGACGAATGTGTAAACCTACAGTAGTGAAGCTAACATCATATAAAGTCTCGACAATGCGACTTCAATGCTAACTCACTTTATATAATATATATACCAAGTCTGTAAAAGATACTAAAACTATGGCTATTGAGTCAGTAAGCGATACCAACATTATAGTACCAAAAAGGTATATGGTACTAACACATCATCATCATCATTTCCAGCCACACAAAAGTCAAGTGACTAAGGTTTCACTGCCATATAACCATAAGGAGGGAAAAAAATTATATAAGTGAATTTAGATAAATTATTATTGAGATTTACGAGAGAGGGAGAGGGGTAAAGAGAGAAGGAAAACCTTGCTACTATGAGTAAATTTATCAGGATAACTCACAGAAATGAGGCAAACTAAACCTCTCCACAACACCATTATGGCCAAGTTAGCATTCGGGCAAGGCGACATCAGAAACACAGCTTCCTTCCGGATTTCACTGTATCACGTCATAAACAAACCGAACCTCGCAGCTAACTTTGCCCTACTAAGAAAAGAAAGTTACGAAGATGATTATACTATACATCTGCAACAAGATCGCCACTGAGCTCGATTCGCTGCCATATCGCTAAGGGTTTCTAACCAAGAACTGTGATGTGCACGAGGACCCCATCCCGGCAGACGAGTGGATCCTATACTACTCAATTTGGATGTAAGTGACTTTAATTGTTTCTGCCATGTCAAAATCTGCCCACCTTATTTCTTACGCCAATTTGCTGCTAGATAAGAGAACAGAGCTCTATTGGGTAATCGGAATGAGGGCATACGCAAAACGTGACCGAGCCAACGAAGTTGATGGAGCCTTATTTGCTTTTCTAAAGACGAGCACTTATTATCAGATCCAAAAATACGTCTACGGATGTCAACGTTAGTTATTCGTTGTTGGTAACCAACATGTGCTATACTTCTCAAACAACGATGATCGAATGCATGTAAACGCCTCAGATCATCAAATCTAAGAGGCCAAGTTTCACTAGCGTATAGTTAGACTGCGCGTACAGATGCATTGTAAAACACGACCTTTAAGGCAATTTGAAATACAACGAAGGTTCGAGAAAGCTACTCTAGCTTTCGCGATCCGTATTCTAACCTCGTCGGACATATTGCCTACGTTAGTGATAGAGCTCCCAAGATATGTAAACCTGTCGACTATGTCAAGATCTTCATTCTGCAGTCGCAACGTTGGAGTGAGTGGTGGGTGATCCTGTAACAGTATCTTACATTTAGAGGGTGCGAATTTCATACCGAAAGACGGAACAACGTCTGTTAATCTATTTAAGGTGGTCTGGGCAGCATGCTGATTGTCGAATAATAGTACGATATCGTCCGCATAGTCAAGATCGAATAGTTTATCTCCCGGGAGAGCTTTAATTCCAGCGTCCTGAATGTGTGAGAGAGTGTTGTTCATAATAGCATCGATTACAAAATTAAACAAAAATGGGGAAAGTGGACAACCTTGACGAACACCACTGCTGGTTGTAAAGTTATGCGTTAATTCGTTGTAAACCTTAACGCGACCAGAAGTATTTGTGTAGAGAGCTCGTATAATATTAACAAATTTAGTGGGCACACCGCTTTTCGACAAGATATGGAATAAAACATTGCGATCCACCGAATAAAATGTACCCTTGAAGTCTAGAAAGACGACCATTGTGGGACGGTGATATTAATGTCTCTGTTCGAGAACTTGCCTTAACGTAAAAATATTATCTATACAACCTCGTCCTGCGCGGAATCCGGCCTGTTCTTCTTTTGTTTGTGATTCACTAACAATATGGTTGCCGAGTCGGTACATGGTACCAACATGTTGGATTTCAATGTATGCTATAGTTCACCAAAATTGAGAATTACAACTATTTCTGAACACCTGTTACTCGAGTAAATGCTTACACATTGTTACTAGGAGCGCAAAACCTAATTCATAATTGCAGTAATTAATTGTTTATGAATGCAATACAGTTTGAAGTGAAATTAAAGCATTACTGTTAATTGCTTAACTGAATTATTCTATTGAAGCACAGTCAAAATGCTTGCTAGATAACTGAATGTCCATTTAAAACGGAAAATTACAGACGTTGCTCACAAGAACAATACTTGTATCTATTTTATGCTTAAAAATCCAAATGTTTACGAGATAACTGTGTCTTATTGCAGACTGGAAGATTTAAGATGTTTCCAGTGGGAAAAGTGCTTCTTATCATCTATTTATCATAGAAAATCCAAATGGTTACGGGGAAATACAATTAAACAATAATTGATTGCGCGGCTGGTGGTAACAATTCTTAAAATCAAGTTTGCGAGCTTGAAATAAACACCAATCCCATTGTATTTAACCAGTCGTCGAAATACAGCAAAACTACCGCCAGTTGCAACGCACTGACGCGTTTCAACCTTCCATGATGATCATCAGAATACGACGGCAAACTGACTAGCGAGGATCAAACCGCATATATTGTTACCACCACCCACGCAATCAATTATTGTTTAATTTTATTGTCTATATATGTGTGTGTGACGAAAGCTAAAAACAGCTAATGTTTGTGACTGCATAGAAATCATACAACCGACATTTCCAGTCACGTCCAATGTATGCAAGACTACTAGGCGTGAGAGCCTCATATCTAATTTTGCTTTCCATATATATGCAATGTGGTTTGATGCTCGCAAGTCAGTTTGCCGTCGTACTCTGATGATGATCACGGAAGGTCGAAACGCGTCAGTGCATTGCGACTGGTGGTAGTTTTTTTATGTTTTTCGACAACTGGTTAAATACAATGATTACGGGGAAAGTACGTGACAATGTCAACTGGAGGACTACACATTTTCCCCGAGGAACAATGCATTAAATAATAATATTTAAATGTTTGGCAGACAGATGGGTGACAATGCGAATTGGAAGACAGCAGACAATCTTCACAAGAACCAAACATCTAATCATCCTCAGCTGGAATAAAATGGATTTTGTAGCTGAGTAACATTTAGTGCCGAATGAGTCACATTTACGAAGGCTATACGCATTCAGTTGGCTTTACCAGACAAAGACGAGCTGCAGCCAAATGCGTAGTAAATAACAATGCGAACATCAGACATAAAATGCACAGCTATACAGTAATTAGCGTTCATCTATCCAAAAAAGAGGAGGTAATATTCGCAAAAAGAAATAAACCGTGCTTTATCACACAAGAAGATAACACGAATTTTCACGAAACTGCAATTTTTAACTGTCAACAATCGATATGGCTAGAGTCAATGCTGTCATGTGTCGCGCAATTGCTAGAAAGGTCAAAACAGCCAAAAGCAAATCTGAATAATTTGAACGCAACCCTAACATAGAGGCGGAAAGTTCTCGCAAACGCAAAATTTATACCCGTAATGCTAAAATCAGCACAAAGACTGCAATGAAATCGACAGAACGTATGTTCATGCATTAACATTACAATTCATTGTCATCATTAGGCATACACAATGAAAAATAATCTTCATACGATCGTTAAGGTAGCGCTTAAAATAAGAATATTCGATAACGAATCTACAAACCAAAATTCTATGCGTGTAAATACCAAGTAGGTAGGTAGCTAATTAAGAAGAATTAATATCTGCATGCTTGTGAAAACGGAAATAAGTGTGTAAAAGTAATAAAAGCTAATTGCATAACATAACTAGTAAATTGCAAATAGGTAAGAATTGCATAAACAGATTTGATTAGAAGAAGCGTATACCGCTATACGACAAACTTATCCTATAAACCTTGTGACTAAGATACGTACAATAATGAAGATTTACGTACAGGGCTTATTCAGATTTTCTTTAGAAGCATGGATAAAATCAGTCAACAGACGGTTATTTACTCTAATGAGAGAACATTGAAACATAAACAACTGTTTTAAATCAAAAAGTAAATACAGGTATGCAATTGCACAACATATCGTTGAAATTTAATAGCCAAAAACAAGTTATTGGCCCACTGCTCTGCTCATCTGTCAAGGGGATGCTTAACTTGTCTCCATTGCTACAAGTCAAACATATCATAGACAACAGACAAATACACCCATACGTACATACATTTATGCCTGCATGGATACACACAGATAAATGCATATATTCAAAAATACATAAAAGCGGAAATACATACATATTTACATAAATAACCAGGCATATGGCAAAGTAACGCGTCAACATTTGAGAACTAATGCTTCACAACCACCTAATTAAGAAAAGATTCACCAAGGATGTAGATAAGTGTATCTTGACTACGCAGACGATATTGCATTATAATTCGACAATCAAGATTTTGCTCAGCCCACCTTGAATATGTAATCGCTCGTTATTCCGCTTTTCGGTATGAAATTCGCACCCATCTAAATGTAAGATACAGAAACCAGATCACCCACCACTCACACAAACCTCACGGCTGCAAATGTGAAGATCTGAACGTAAACTGGTTTACATATCTTGGCAGCTCTATCAATAACTCAGGCAGTATGACTGACAAGGTGAGCATGAGAATCGCGAAAACTAGAATAGCCTTCTCCAACCCTCGCTATTTATGGCTAAACACAAGTATTTCACACTGCCTTAGATGTCGTGTTTAAAATGCATTTTACATGCAGTTTTATTATACGTTAGTGAGATTGACCTCTGAGAGTTCGTGAATTTAGACGCTTACGAGCATTCGACCGCCGTTGTTGGAGAAGCATAGCACATGTAGTTTGCTAACAATAGATATCCAACACTGACACCCGTAGACGTATTTTCGGATCATCAAACAAACGCTCTTCGTTAGGAAAACAAATAAGACTCAATCAACTGCGTTGGCTAGGTCAAGTTTTGCGTATGCCATCAATTCGATTTTTCAATAGAGTATTATTCTCACATCCAGCGCAAGATTTGCATTATAACTTAAGTGGACAGATTTTGACAAAGAAAAAGTTACAATCAACTACATCCAAATTGGTTAGTATAGGACCTTCTGGTCTATCAAGATAGGATCCACCTGTTCGATATGAAATCGAGTCGAGATCAGTGGCGATCTTACTGCAGATTTCTAATAGTACCATCTTAGTAATTTATTTTCTTAGTTAATAGAGTGAGTTGTGCGGTTTCGCTCTGTTTGTGACACGATACAGTGAAAAGCGCACGGAAGCTGTATTGCCGATGATGTTTTGCATTAAAGCCAGCTTGGCCATAATGATGCTCTGCAGAGATTTATTTTGCCTCACTTCTGTGTATTATCTAGGTAAATATATTCACGTTAACTAAATCATCGACACAGATCACTGACCTTAAACATTACTTTTGAAATTTTTCTTCCTTTAAAATAAATTAAATTCTTTTTTATTAATTTAATTGTTTTTCTCCTCATGGTTGGATGGGAGTGAAGTTTCAGTTACTAACGAATTTCTCATGGCTGTTCGTGAAGATGATGCTAATGAATGCTGCAGCCAATGCTCTCAGCAGAATTTCTTGTTTGGGTATCGCTACATATTAGTCTCCAAAGAACAAGGTAAGGATGCCACATGCGAACAAGCAGTCAGACAGCTGCTAAACGGCACACCGGTGTCCGCATCATATAAAGATTTGGTCATGAAAAATAGGCTACCGATGCAGAAAGAAGGAAAAACAGTTCAATGGCTTGTGTCGGTGTCCACGTGAAAAGAACTGATCATAGTACTGACATAACATACTAAGACATGTCATCACTGGAGGCATCATGGAAATATTGAAATCGCATAACAAAATAAGTTCGTAGCAGTTGTCAGTAATGCATTTCGTGCCAATGGTGTAAGCTACAGAAAAGAGATAAAGTTCACTCTAAGGCATTTAATGTAACTGAAAGAAAACAATTTTTGAACATTGACTTAGTTGTGCTTGTGACGGGTGTTGGCACAACCCATGTGTACTCTATGGTCGATATGTTTACCCTATAAATCGAGTTTTTGTCGTTGAAGCAAATCACAACAGATAAAGTTATACATGTGTAGAAGAACGCTGGATCAGTCATTTTGGTGCACCGCAAGTTAGTGTTATCGAGAATGGTGCATAGCTCAAGTCGAAGGAATTTAATCGATAGTGCAAGAATCTTGATATATAGCACTCATGATGTGTAATTATCATTCCTGGACTAGCGCGACAGCTGATCGGCACACTGGACCATGTAAGAGTTTTGCTACATTCATGTCACGAGGCACCTGGGATCTGGCGAGACAAATTAAATTGAGCCGATCGAGGCATGCGCTTTAGAATACCAACAGCTACATGCTCTGCTCCAGCAACTATGGTATATGGAATACAGATACGTATTCAAGGCGAATACGTAACTCTGTGGCCACAAGTTCAGTGCACCACCGCAGATATTCTGGAGCATTTACAATAAACAACTCAGGTTGTGTGCACCACCCAGCAAGAAGATTATGCCCGATAAACTACACACACCAAGCACCAGGCCTAGGACTATGTAATGATGGCTAAGGTGTAGCCAACTTTGCTAAATGCCGTCAATGATGGCCAAGATGGTGTGAAGAATGTAGATGCAGAACATGGCATCGTTTTCACCAAAACGATTGACGGACCACGACTTGGGGCACTCAATCGCTTAAGCAGGTAGTCAAAGCCGTCATCTGAGAGGAGCAATTTGTTGCAGTGGTAATCTTGAAGGCCGAAAATGCGATAGTGGCTCAATTTAGGGCTGATGTGAATACAAAAATTCCCGCGCAGTATCTAATAATAAATAAAACCTATTAATATAATTGGTTTTTCTAAAATAGTGCGCTTTAAGCGAACAAACTGATGTAAATAAATTCATTCATGGTTTATAATTCAAGTCTGAAGGAGCTTATCTTTATTTCAGTTTAACAAATAAATAATTTAACCACAGAGTTAGGAAGCATAGTCTTGCTTATATAAAACTATTATTAGGAACAATAAGGGATCCCGCACAATTGACCGAAATCAAATGGGCGAACACAATACTACGAGGCGCTGGTTTTATGGCCAGTAATTTCCATGGCTACGAGCCAAATCAAATAGCAACGACTTACCTTTTGTGCGCAAGCCTCGGCGCAGCCTCGTTTGACTTGATATCATGGCATTTTTTGGCGCCGATCCAACTACATTTTTGTTACTCGTATGGTTGAAGTAGTTTAACCCATTTGGAGTATTAGATCGAGGTTGGGCTGATTGTTCATTGATAAAAAGTTCAACCAGCGCTTTATCTTCATCGCCTTCAGATTTATCATGCAATGCAGAAACAGATGCAGTGTCTGTAAACAAACAATTAGAAACAATAGGCTAGTCAGGAAATCGATTTTCATGTCAAATATGCGATAATGAAAAAAGGTAACTAGAGTTCTGTCAAAGTTTTATACACGCCCGTAATTAAAATGCTCAAACTGCAGTAAATTAATTGTAAATGGCGTCTGAATCATTATGGCTAGCTCGTTAAAGAACTGATAAATTAAGCAGATATTTGAAAAGTTTGAATGAAATGAACAGTTGCAAAGCTTCATCAATAACTAAAGCAATAGTTAACCACACAAAATAAATGTGAATGTCTGTCTGTAATAAGATAATATTTGGTCTTTCGCTAGACAAGTTCTAACGCAAATCATATTACAAAAACATACCAAACCTATTATATGACAAGTTTGATGATAACAAATAAGAGCAAAGTTAATGGAGCGGGTTGTGTTCGTGTGTAGGTGCATGGAATGTCCCACCAGTCAGGTGAAAAAACAATAACAAATATTATTAAAAGCATGAATACCCTGAATAGTAAAAACCGACCACAACGACCAAATTCTAATTCACGTACGATAGTAACGAACAATTACAGTCGACATTTCAATTCTTATCATTATCGTGCTAGTTATGTAAAGACAGCGACTCAATCGCATGTGAAGCCGTCAGTTTGGTTTTAAAACACGGTCAAATCGTGATGTTAAGTCCATCCCCTCCTCAACGTGGTACGACGGTGTCAACCATGTCTCGATGGCCGATCGTACATGGGCTAACGGGGCTATGGCGGTGGTGTCACCAGGGCGTGGTGGATTTCCGACCGGCAATCGGATCTCCTATAAAATCCCACATGAGCCCGACGACGGCACCATGACTCGGCGTGTGTTCCCCGCCACAAAAGGGTTCAACAGCCACAGGATTACATGGACTCCTGGACAGTACCCCGTACTTCCGAATGGCGAATGAGCTCTCAACAGCCACCGGCAACCATGCAACTTACTGCTGCCTTGCAGACTGCGCTTGGATGTGCAAAGGCTAGAGGTGCGTCCTCGATCAAAAAGCCGAGTGGTGAGGGGACACCACTTGTACCAAATTCCCAAGAAATTCCATGAATGGAGCCGGCTTATCCTCCAAAAGGAGTCAGCCACAGTAAAGTAAGTAAGTGATGCAATGCTATCAAAATATGCCAGACCCAGAAGCAAAATTTGAAACACTGAAGGAAACTTTACCTGCTACATGGATACACACATAATTGAAGATCTAGGTTTCATATAATGTTCGTGTCTACGAAGACTCGAATCATTTTCGACGTCCGATTCTGCCAGAGTTTTGCTCATTCAATTGCCAATTCATTAGGGAGAGTAGAACGAGGCGAGATCAATTTACCAAAATCGTGAAAAAAGTAGTATGTTCACCTTTTGTGCAGTTTGAGTCATCCACAGAGTTGCTATGTAGGTCTCTTGAGCAGGATTTGTAAGTGATCTTCAAAGACAGTGCTCATAGCAAGGCTATCTGTGCTTCGAGACTTTGTTCGACGAAAATGGAATATTGCAGAACGACCGGATCGTAAATTTCGACTCTAACATCCACCTGGAAATGTCATATACCAAATCGAGCGAACGCGTCGATAAACAAATCTGTTCAATCAGCTATTATCAGAATCTCATACGTTCGAGCGGGATAAATATAGCCAAAAATATACTCAACTGGAAGACACTGGACTTGGTGCTTAGTAGAGCAGACGGGTGACTCGAGATAAACCTGCCAAAACAAATCTGCTGCAAGGCTAACAAATATAGAATGTCCATCAGATGGCGAAATATCATGCGCCAATATGAATTTGGTGAAAACATTGTATAATTCATAAATGCTTTAAATTTAAACTGCCATTTAATCGAAATACGTCATGAATGATTGCGCAGTGCGATCGTCACATTTAGAGTATCCACACCTACCTTTCTTGGATAGCAGACTTTCACTATTAGTTTCGCAAAGATCTGATTGATACCCACATCCAAGTACGTATCGAGCTCGTCTTCGTGCTAGCTGGGTGCTGATTCGTCCATTTCCTCCGAAGGTTTCAAAATCGTCCATACTAACAACTGGAAATGAAGCACGATCTAATCTACGTTAACTGGCAACTGTTCGGAACGGAATTTCCTGTTCCATCATCAGGTCTCCAAACAAACACACACACACAAACACAAACAAACAAACACAGTGCCAATGCTCATAATAGCAGATTTAAGCAAATGTGGTAACCTTGTTCCAAAACAGATCTATTTATATTTTAATTTTTGGCTGGTTGCGGATTCGTCCCTTTCTTCCAAAGGCATCAACATCGTTCAAATTAACCAATGGGAATGAGGTACGATCTAATCTTCGTTGACTGGCTACGCTTCGGAACAATATTTTACATAAAATCATCGGGTCTCTAATCACAAATACACAGTGCAATACACCAATATACCAGTACCCAGAGTAAAGGATACTTTTAAGCGTTTTCCAGTTGTTTCAATTACTTAAATTTAGGTAATCGAACGAGCGAACTACAATTTACCTTAGAAAGGGAATCGTCAGGTGAATTACCATTTTTAGATGTCAAATTAATTAGAAATGGTCTAAAATTGGGAAGAGATATTTATAGGAAGGATACTTATTCAGGAATTCTTCTTAATTTCAAGTCCAATCAACCGTTTCGTATGAAAGTCGGGATCTTAAAGTCACTAACATTAAGAAGTCTCAGGCTAACAGATATAAAGCATAGGAAGTTAGAATTAGACAGACTACGCGATATATTCAAGACTAATGGTTACCCTCCTTATTTAATAGATACAACAATGAGGGACATGGTGAAGAAATTTAATCCTAGTTTGAGATACATAAAAGCGGATAAGGAGAAGGAAGAGCGGAAGGTCATGTTATTACCGGACTCTATATTAAGTAGGAAATTGAAATCATTAGCTTTAAAATACAATATAAGGACCGTTTTAAAACAGTCCCTTACACTAGGCACTATACTCCCTAACCAAAAAGAAAAGA
The DNA here is from genome assembly GCA_029291075.1 of Eudiplozoon nipponicum. Taxonomy (NCBI): domain Eukaryota; kingdom Metazoa; phylum Platyhelminthes; class Monogenea; order Mazocraeidea; family Diplozoidae; genus Eudiplozoon; species Eudiplozoon nipponicum. The sequence continues at coordinate 28,075 of JAQBSW010003903.1, read as the reverse complement.
TTGAAGCCTTAGACACTTCAGGAGTGTATGAGATCCCATGCAATGACTGTAGTCTCAAGTATGTTGGTGAGACCATGCGTCCAATCAAAGTAAGAAGAGGTGAACATAAAACTGCGTGTAAGTATGGACATATTGCTAAATCAGATCTTGCTCGTCATGTAGTAGAGACTGGGCATACTATCAACTGGGAGGAATGCAAACGCATAGCAATATGTAGTCGTAATAGGATGACGAGATTGATTAGGGAATCTATAGAAATTAAATCTAGAGATAATAATATGAATGAAACAGCTGTTTAAAAAATCTTTAGGTCCGATTTGGAATACTGCACTACTTAATGGAAGGAAAAGGCGATTGCATGAATTGGTAACTGAAGCTAGCTCCAGTAAAAGATTAAGAACATCAGATTAAGATTGACTAATTAGTGGGCTTTTATTCAAGAAATGAATAAACAATTATTATGAATATAGTCTTCAAAATTTCATCTCTAAATATTCATTTGATTTTAAAACAATTACTGATTTCAACCCTAATTTTCTGTTTTACACCCCCACCCTACCCATTGGAAATATTCTAATAATACAATATTTATAAGTAATAATTTGTCTGACGCGTGCAAAGGGTAAATTAATGTCTATTGACTGCAGTTTCATTTAGATGTACGTACATGTGTATCAAAATAGTTATGCATACACATACACATGCACATGCGTGGCGTGCTCCATTAACTGTTATTAACTTATCTATCTTGAGTACAACCTAGTGGTTTGAATTGTAATTTAACATGTGCATTAGTCTTTCGGACTTCTGGTTTTATCACTCATGGCATGTTTTTATGACGAGTGTTTCTGAATTATGGGTCTCCCCCATCTCAGTTACGTCATTTACATTGAGTGTGTAAAAAAACGAATAGTTATTGCATGCAATTGATAAATTATTATTCAGCCACTCTGGTCTAAATTAGTTAGATGAAAACAACGATTAGGGAAAATGCACACACACACACATGTGACACGCGAATATCTAATGAAAGATCAGTCTGAGGTATATAAATATTATGACTAGAGGAAATAAAACACTTGCTTCATTTGTTTCGTGAGATGCAACTGATGAAGGCCTACGGTAAGATGGGCCGAAATATATTTCTAAAAGAAAATTACTGGAACAATGAAAACTGCGTTAGTCAAAACGCAGATCAGGTAATTTCTATTAATCCAGGTGCGAAACACGGAAACTTCTTCAAGAAACTGTTAATATCGACCAAAATTATTCTTTTTCAATATACGGGAGTCAGTTACGACCAACTTACGTAAACCGATGGAGTATATGGTTAATAACAAGAGTAAAGAAACTGAAAATTACAAGCCTGCTTGAAATCGAGCCCGAATACATGTCTGCAATTGCTCAAGGAATTATTGAAATCTTGACGTATCTTCATCATATACTACCTTTCAGATAGCGTCCGTAAAAAGATTATAACTTACAAAACTTTTCAAAAAATAAAATAGCTGATAAAGTTTACGAAAGAACCCGTTTGTTTTCATTCAGGAATAACAACTAAATATTGTTTAGAATAAGCACAATGACGATAAAAAATCAGGACTTATTCAAAAGGGAAGAAGAAATTAGGCAAATGAGTTGTATCGAAATCGCCTAGACAATGAAACACAATGTAAGGATTACACATGTAGACTAACTTGAATTAATCGATTTTTGTAGCCATTCTTGAGCATTTGGACTGCTGCTTAACCGCACTGACGAGAAGAACGAAGTGCCAGTTGCGTGACTTGGCTTCATCGACGTGCCGCAAATATCGCCAGATTCAATTACCAATGCCGGTTGAGATGCTCTTGAGCTTAATCGGTTCTGATTTATGACTGCAACGTAGATAACGATTAAAAAATATATAGACGAGATTGAACTTTGTTTTAAAAAAGCATCAAACGTATAAAAAGATAAAATCATTTCTAAATACCAGGTTAACTTGAATTATGAGACTGAAAATGAAATGATTTATGAAATTAACAATAAATTTCGTTAAAATTTCAAAACCAAAAGCATAAATTAAGATGAATCGAAGACGTAGAACTTATGCCATGATAATTGATGCAACCAAACCGGTGGTACCGGTCAATTGATCACGCCATATCTTACAAAAATTCACCCAGTCGCAGTAACAAGAGAAAATCTGTGAGGGTCGCGCGGCAAACTGGGTTCGGCGAAAAGGCCTGGCTAATTCTGTCTCATCGACAAAGGCCAATCTGGAAGCGACCGTGCTGGGGATCTTGATTCTCGTTTTTGCATGTATTTAAGTATTAGATTTCACGAAGGTCAATAACCATAAGCAAGGCTAAAATGCCCAAATTTCAAGGAATGTAAAGAGGAAAACGACAGATGATGGAGCCTTAGTACAATAAAGAATTCTCATCACAGAGTGAGCTCAGAAATATCTTTGTTGGCTATAAATGGGTCAAACAAGGGCGTCATTTATTCGTTAATATCTAGAACCACATTCTTAGAGACCATCTCAGTCTATGTTTGTCTAAAGGCACAGAAAAGATAAAATAACAATCGAGAAACAGAAACAAAAAAGGCAGACGACATGTTAAAAATAAAGCGTAAACCCAAAGTCACAGGGCAATTGCTTATTTCAAACCCATTTCGCCTAAATGTACGCACAGAAAATTTATTTTTTAAATATCAAAGCTTAATTTGTGCAAATGATGTCAATACCAGCTCGATTTAATACTGTGCGTGGTTAACATCATCATGCAGAGACATACAAAAGCCAAAAGTGACTAATGATTCATTGCCACATAACCACAAGTCGTTCATGGTTATGTCTGGACTGGAAAAGAACACTAGGTCGCCCATTCCTAGTGAAGATGGTTTGTATTCGGAGTTTACCTTCTCTTAGATAGTCTGCGAACCAAGGCAGATAACCACTATCTGCCAAGATGCCAGTGGCCAAAGTTTCCTCCAGAAGCCGAAACTTGCCCTCGGCATCTGGCACGCTTGCTCTCATTCATTCGAACAAATATTTTAAAAAAATTACTGTTCAGGTAGACCAAACTCGAGGCTTCACATGAAACGCGATTGTGGATGTGTCCCTTTACACCTGGAAAGGTTCATGTTACCATTCCAGGACTGACTAGATTGTGCCCGCCGGTCAAGCAGTCATTTATAAAAGTAAATAATCTGCTGATATCAGGTTTAATGTCATGTATTGGCCGTAAAGGAACATATCGACACTGAAGTTCACCATAGAAAATGCAGAATGGTAATATGCTGTTTATTGCGAATAACTTATATACATGTAATAGTGTATTGGGTGTTGCGCACCTAATAACAAATTATAAAAATAGGACCGGAAGCATAAATCAAAGTCAGCCGGAACGAAAGGTATAATCTCAAGTACACATGCGTTTCGTGCCTACTGGCGACTCATCATGAAAAACCGGTACTACGCCCTAGACCAACTATATATATGGTCGAGAAATGGGAGACAATTAGGCGGTACAGCCTCCCATGCGAATGCATATACAAGCAATAGTGGAGTTAAATTAAACATATATGCCAATTCATTTCTCGCTGCGAAATTATAAACTTTTAAGGGTTAATAAAGTTTTCTAACAATTATCACAAATATAGAATAGAAAACGCCAAACGAGTCCGAGGTACAAGGCTAAGTACAAGATAGGGAGTACTCAGTACAATGAATCTTTCGAGGTAATGATAATTTCCGTACCTGCCATAATGTTGTTAGTACATTATGCAGCTTAGGCAATAACTAAGCCTCTTCATGGTAATGGACCATTATAACACCGATATTGATTTAAAAATAAATTATATAAAAGCTAAAATTTCACCTTGGAGCTATGTTTTCAATAAATAAAGAGTAATCTCATTAATTTAATCACCAGCTGTGTTATTGTTGTTGTCATTGTGTGCTGAAATAAATTGCTACCAGCAGTTATGTCTCAAATGAATATGCTAATAAGTTGATAAAACTCAATGTGAATCAAAACAAAATGAATTCACTGCCGCTCAAATGACGTACTTCCGCCACTTTTTAACATCAAAGTGGGCCAGAAAAGAAGAGTACCTTTGCATATGGGAATGGTGCTATGAATTTTATTATAGCTCACATTCCACAATAGAATTTCTGGCTATTCTGAATTTCAAATTATGATTCAGAACGTTTTCTACTCCAAACTTACAAAAAAGTTTGCATACACAGACGTTTATTAAACGGTTTTGCAGCATCAAGTAGACTGCTAAGCTATCTACAATGGCAGGTCTTCATTTAAAAAGTATGCAGTAAATGAATATGGAACACAAGGAAAAATTTATGCACAACCAATGAATTTAACAACACCAAAGATCTTATAACACGAACAAATTTTTAATTTTTAAAAGGGCGATTTATAGTGCCACGTGTTAAAATAAAAACGTTTAAACGGATGTAGATATCTCACACAGAAGGCTTAATATGTGCCTGGTTTTCCATTGGCCGAATAAACCATGCTTGTTCACAGAACAACTCAAGGATCAACGGTTAGCTTGTCGTTCGCTATGCGTAAGAAGACGAAAATTCTGTGCTCTTCCTAAAGAGGTAGCGCAATTAGTAGCGCTGTTTTTTAAATCAGCTAAAGCTAAAACTGGCTTTTTGTTTATAGCGGATTACTATAAACACTAGGTATCGGCGAGGATCATAATAAAGTTACTGATAAGGCAAATTACATCCTACTGGTCGTCAGACAGGAAATCTGAATTTATTAGAGCCGCCTAAATAAAACAGTTAAAACAAAACTTAACCTAAATAATATTTGGCGATCATATAAAGTTATTCTAAGTATGCAAAAAGCTGTTATAATAAACCAGTTGGGTTCACTAAATTCATGGAGGTTGAACAATGTTAAACAATTTTATCAATAATGTAAGTGCATAGAGCAATTGCAAGGATTATTATAATGATAGAACACTGGATACAAACCCTCGACAACTTATTAACACATAACTGCCCGAATTGAAAGACAACCCGTATTCTTGTGAGTATTTTAATCTTCACTATCATCATCATCATCATTATCATCATCAACGTCATCATCATTATCATCATCATCTTCATCTTCTTTGAAATCGTCACAGACAGACATACAACAGCCGTTTGTTAACGTTGATTCAACTCTATAAAACCACGAGAAAAAAGAAAGAATTAGAACAATTTCAAGTATAAAAAAATATAAATTTAAGAAAAAAATTCTTGAAAAAGAGGGATTTATGAAGACGAGCATCTTGTTCCGACCGGGATATTTAATTATGTAATACAAAAATTATATAACTTGAACACTTTCATGGCCAAGTCAGCTCTCAGTCAAGGCGACATCAGCAATACAGCTTCCATACGGGTTTCTTGATATCGCGTCAATTATACAAATAAGCTCACCTAAATTTTGAGGCGATTCGTCGACCGGAGTGCCAACGCGCCCACTTTGACTAATAGATCGAACATGTGGAACACCACCATTTGTCTCCAAACTTTCAACATCCTCAACCGCAGCTAAAGCCGGCACACAGGACCCAGTACCCCGTTCAGCCACCAGTGCTGACAATAAGCGTTCAGTTGTGGTATCTTTTTGGTTCTGCTCAAAGTCTGTCAGTAAAGTCGCCTCATTGGTGTTCGCCTCACGCCAGCTCTTTGTGAATGTCTGAAGATAAACTCGCATAGCCTGGATGTGCGACGCACTAGCCTCCTACTCAGCACAAAATATATAAAAAACTAATAACTACAAAAAGGAATTGATATGCAAGAACAAAACGATCAAGAAATAAATAGGCATAAATATATGACGCAACAACGGATTGTTGTTGTAATCATTTCGCACAACATTCAACAATACACTTGAATAATGTCTGACTGTAGCGCCGAAGTTAAATACACAGTCTACGCCACAAAAGCCTCGCAGCTCATACTATTATATGAAAGCTAATAAAAGACTGTTTGAACAACAACAACAACAACATGAAGAACGTTATACGCATTCGCTAAGAGAAAGTAATAAATTATCCTATCGATCTTTATTTTAGAGTACTCGCTGATTCGCAGAATATTCACACTAAAATTTTTAGGAAAATAGAGTTTCAGCATTGTTAAGAAACGAACCTTATAGCACGACATGATATTCATGATTGAAAAATTAATAGTGGAAAGCAATAAATGATTGGGTTGACTACATGCATTGGACAAGGTAGTTGGCAGATCACAGCAACTCAATAAATTACGCAGTTATTCACAGGAGATGTATTCTTATTAATTATAGTTTAAAAGCCAATACAACCACCAGATCCTGATTTCTTATTTATAGGAAACCTCGTCACAAGTAGAAACAATTCCCAGTAGGGCTTAAATAAGTTTTAAACAAAACAGAAGTTTATCTCATTAACGCTATTCAATTGGAACAACAACCACCAGAATCTTAATCGCGACACATCAGTAGGAACCAGTAGTACGCCCTTTCCCACTTTCTATTTGGGTGAGGAATGTGGAAAAATAGGACAGTATAATCGCCCATACGAATGTGTAAACCTGCAGTATTGAAGCTAACTTCACAAGTTCTTCGACAGTGCGACTAAAAAGCGAACTCACTATATATAATATATATATATACAAAGTCTGTAAAGGGTACCAACACTATGGCTATTGTGTCAGTAACCGATACCAACATTATGGTACCGAAAAGGTACATGGTACCAACACAATGGATTTTAATGTATACTAAATTTCACCAAAATTGAGAATTATAACTATTTCTGAACACCTGCTACCCAGCAAATCCATGCACACCGGCATTGATCGATATCAGTTATCATATTTAGCGATAATCATGACATCATTCAATTAAATATATAACAGTTAGATACTGTTTGTGGTGTGCTAATATATATATGCAATTGCGTATTAGGCGTTGCTCACCTTGTAACAGATTAGGTCTAATACGACCAAGTGCGTAACACCTAATACACAATTGCATATATATTAGTTCTCCGCCACAACAGATTCTAATTATCTATTTAATTGAATGATGCCATTATTACCGCTAAATGTAAAACTGATATCCATTAAGTGTATGGATTTGTTGGATTAACAGGTGTTCAGAAATAGTTGTAATACTCAATGTTGGAGAACTTTAGCATACATTGAAATTCATTATGCTGATACCATGTACCTTTTCGGTACCATACTATTAGTATCGGGTACTGACACAAAAACCAGTTTGGTACCCTTTTACAGACAATATATATATATATATATATATATATATATATATATATATATAGAGAGAGAGAGAGAGAGTTGGCTTTGAAGTCGCATTGTCGAGCTTTATATGAAGTTAGCTTCATTACTGAGGTTATTCTTATAAGAGAGTGTACCCTCCTATTTTCTCCTTTCCTCAATTCAATATATAGTGGTTATAGGGCATAATACCGGCTCCTACTGACGAGTCGCCAGTAAACACGAAATGAATGTGCATGAGATTATACTGTCTTATGTTTATCCTTCAGCTTTCATTAAAATTAATTCGTTACTAGGTGCCAATCACCCGATACAAAAGTGCATATATATTAGTTCTCCGCCACACAGTATCTAATCGCTAGTGATATTTGAAGCACAACCAGTTTAAACATGATTCTAACTTTCTTAGTAGAGGACGAAAGTAATAGAGTTTACGGAAGACTGGACATTCGCATTGATGTGATGTATTTATGAGTAGTTGGGCTAAACTTCTAGTCCGATAATCTTAATCCCACACTAGGAACAGGCGACCTAGTGATCATGTACAGTCCATTCATAACTACGAATCTTTCATTGGCATGCAGCAAGGAAGCAAAATTTTAGTATGCTGGTGTAATGCTGTGTAGTATTAGTAGAAGCAATGAAACGACACTGACAAAAGAAGGTGCTCTGATGGACACCGTATAGTGTTTAGGGCAAATTATCAATATTTAGAATGACAACTTTGACTTTCAAGTATGTAATAGGTGTTGCGAACCTAGTAACAAATTAGTTCAGTTGTGATCAGAAGGATAAACCAGACAGCATGAACGGAAAGTACATGGTACCAACATGATGGATATCAATGCATGCTATAGTTCACCGAAATTGAGAATTACAACTATTTCTGAAAACCTTGTTCAGTAAATCCATACACTCCTGCCTTGATCGATATCAGTTATCATATTTCCGATAAGCATGACATCATACAATTCAATATATAATAAGTTAAATACTGTTTGTTGCGGAGAACTAATATATATGCAAGTATGTATTAGGTGTTGCGAACCTAGTAACAAATTATTTCAGTTGTGAACAGAAAGATAAACCAAAGGCAGCATGAAAGGAAATTATTATCTCATGCACATTCGTTTCGTACTAACTGGCGACTCATCAGTACGAGCCGGTATTACGCTCTTTAACCACTATATATTTGGTTGAGGAATGAGGGATAATAGGACGGTAAAATCTCCTAGACGAATGTGTAAACCTATAGTAGTGAGTGTATGGATTTACTGTAGTAACAGGTGTTCAGAAATAGTTGTAATTCTCAATTTCGATGATATCCATCATGTTAGTACCATGTACCGACTCGGCAACCATAGTGTTAGTATCATGTGCCTTTTCGGTACTATAATGTTGGTATCGGTTACTAACACAATAGCCATAGTGTTAGTATCCTTTACAGACTCAGTATATATATTATATAGAGTGAGTTAGCATTGAAGTCGCATTGTCGTAGACTTTAGATTGTTAGCTTCACTATTATAGGTTTACACATTCGTCTAGGAGATTGTACCGTCCTATTATTCCACATTCTTGTACCAAATATATAGTAGTTAAAGGGCGTAATACCGGCTCCTACTGATGAGTCGCCAGTAAGCACGAAACGAATGTGAATGAGATTATACTCTCCGTTCATGCTGTCTTTGGTTTATCCTTCTGGTCACAACTGAACTAATTTGTTACTAGATTCGCAACACCTAATACATACTTGCAAACACCAACACTGACGACCAATCTGTGCTTCTTGTTAGAAAGTCAAATAAAGCTAATTAATTACGTTGGCTCAATGATGCTTTGAGAATATCTACTGTGAGATTAAAAGGTAGGGCACTATTTACTAAGCCAGTGCCAAATTAGTGCAGGACGAATGAGTAATCAATCACGATCGCTCCATATGCTAATAAAAGTACTTTGTTAGAAACTCTGTGTGTTATCGAATCGGGCCGTTCTCAGTGGCGATCTTATTGCAGATCTATATTCGAACATTCTTCTTTTTTATCGTTTTGTTTTTGTTGGCAGAGCTAATTGCATGGTGCAGCCATATTATTAAGCGATACAGCAAAAACAACAATGAAGCTGTATTTCTAATGCTGTTTTGGCCCTGTGTGCGTGTTTTATTTAGAGATATAGGTATATTCCTCCCATTGCATTTTAAGTACATCCTACAGTCTGGGATAGATCCACGCTATCCTACATTATTATTAGTTCCTTATTATATAATCAAGCAAAATATCATTGCTATTATTAGTTATATTGTTCTAACAGTTACACGGATGTGAATCATCAGTTGTAAACGCTTATCTATTGATGTCGAAGATGTGATGTTAATAGTCTAGGTCTTCCGAATAGTGGGCTCCAGCAAAGATTTTGCAAATGAAGAAGAATTAACTAAACCTGTTCATTTGGCCATCATTGATGCTTGATTTCCGCACAGTCAAGTGCTAAATTGATAGTGTGAACGAGTGACCGATATCAAAATTGATGGTGTTCTGGTGTGAGAATGATGGCCAGTGATTTCTGTTGTTGCCGTAGTAGCAAACGGGTTCCTTCCTACACCTCATCGTAATAATGTTTTATAGGATCGTAGCAATGTAGTCATATAGGCGAGATCATTTATTTTCATCTTCTACAAAAGAAGAATCTTTTATTATCAAAATTATGCACAAAAATACAAAAACCATTAGTAACTAATGTTTCAATGTCACATAACCATAAGAAATGGACCAAATTACAAGAATTTTTGAATTACAAAATAATAATTTAGGTACACAAATTATTAGATAAATTTGTGTGTGTGTGAGAGATAGAGTACCTAGTTACTATGACTATATTTATCTTGATAACGTTCAAAAGAAAAGTAAACTGTTCATCTACACAGCAACATTATAGCCGGGTCAGTTTTAAGGCAAGGCAACATGGGAAAAACGGCTTCAATGTAGTTTTCACGGTATCAAGTCATAAACAAAACCAATATGATATGGATCTCATAACACTTAATCGATAACGACCCTGTTTATTATTTCCAATGAATTAAGGTTTTGGAAATGCTCAAAGAGCAGTCTTCCAGGAATTGGGTGCTCTCCTAAGCTATTCAGAGTATGATCGAAGAAAAACATCAAGTCCGTACACACAGTTGGAATAGGTTGTTAAAAATCGAAACTGCCTTGTTATCGTTATCAGAATCGTTTCATTGATGACCTCATTTGCTGCGAAACTGGCTGCAAACATTCAACAACCTCAAGAGCCTTTCTACAAACTCCGACTGCTTCGGTTCGAGCCCTGTCCGCGGTAAATCCTGGCCAGTACGTGATGAGTTCATAATAATGAGGAAGCCGGTCTACTGCATGAATTGCTTTTTCTACACGATACAATAATTAGTTTAAACTGACAAATGTATTTACTTAATGGGTCGGGTGTTTATATCAAGTTCGCAACCTTGATTTAAATAAGTGTTATCACCGCCTGCGCAACCGATGTTCGTTGAACTATATAAAAGTTAGTTGTTGTTTTTAACTGCTTACTGATTGACATAATTTAGAACATCGTTTTTTCTTAAATCAAATGTGCAAAATAATTCATGCAAATCTGCTCTGATTAAATTTCATAAACAAATTAAACCATCGTATTGTACTTTCAAACTGTAAATAAGATTAAATGACTTTAACCAAAGAAATTCAATAAAATAATATAATCGGTAGTTTACCATTAATTGAATGTGCTTTCAACTGATTGCACTCAACAGAAGTAGAGGTTAGCGCATACAAAAATCTCTTTAATTAAAATTCAAATATACCCATTTGAATATACATACAAATTTTAAAAAAACAAGCCACAATAGTCCATAACAAACATGCATGTAGAATTTTATGGAAGCAAATGAATGCACACAATTAGCAACATTTGTGAGTGATCACACCTTTTCTCTCAATATATATATATTTATATATATATATATAAACATGGAGAGTGTGAAATAAGGGAAGAACCAAAAATTCCGTGCATCACCTCAATTCAAGCTCAATGTTTGAATATATATATATATATATATATATATATATATATATATATATATATATATATATATATATGACAACGAGAATGACAGAATATTTATGTCATGATTGGACATATCATAAGGTAAAATATTTTGATTGGAGTTTAAAAAATCAAAATAGCCCTGAATTTTAATAATTCTTTATTTAAATCAAGTTTGCGAGCTTGAAGTAAACACCAATCACATTGTATTTAACCAGTCGTCGAACAACATAACGAAACTACCATTCCTTACACAGAAATAAATCAACAGATTGTAGAATCTAAATAAAGGGCGTAATACCGGCTCCTACTGATGAGTCGCCAGTAAGCACGAAACGAATGTGCATGAGATTATACTTTCCGTTCATGCTGCCTTTGGTTTATCCTTCTGGTCACAACTGAACTAATTTGTTACTAGGTTCGCAACACCTAATACATACCGACATATATATTAGTTCTTCGCAACAAACAGTATTTAAACACCAATCTTGTTCATTTTCAAGCAGTTTCACATTTAACTACCGGCAGTTTCTAAATTTTTTTTGCAAGGTTTAACAAGGAAAATGCAGGGTGAATAAGCAAAATCGGGCTACTGCAGGCAACTTTATCTCCCATTCTTCCTCCTTTCCTCTTCTCAATCTGACAATAACGCTCTTTTAGATACTATGAATATTGTTGGTGTAGATCATATCACTGAGTCCAACATCAGGTTGCCAAATATCGAAAATATTTCTAGTAGACGATCATTCATTAGACCTAGGATAGGTTTTTTAACGTTGGCGCATTTAATGTGCGAACAATTTGGACAACAAGAAGCTCTTGCATGTACGTTGATTAGATTAGAAATCGACTTATGTTGCGTATCTGAAACTAGAATACAGGATACTACGTGCATTACAAAACTGGTTGTACTATCTCTGTCTACGCTTTATTGGCTTAGAAAATATGGTTCCACGGAGTTCTCACAAGCTGGTAAATGGGGCGTTGTTACTATCCTTAGCGCAAACGCTAAAGCTTGCTTAATCGATTGGATCCCATTAAATAGTTGACTGTGTGCGGCACGTTTAAGTACATCAACTAAAATCAATGAAAACCCCGTTCTCAACGTTGTCTCTTCGTTATATTTGCATATGGACCTACCGATTGCAGCACAGACGAAAGCAAGGGGGCGTTTTACTTCGAACTATGCTCCTTACTAAGTAGAGCATGAAGTTCTGATATAGTCATGGCTATGGGTGACATGAATGCTCAAACTGGGCGCTTAAGCAACGCAGAATTTCATTTAGGTGGAAGATACACTTTAAGTTCGACGCGCAACGATAATGATGAACGGCTTTTCAATAGCTGTGCGGAACATCGATTATATTTTCGTAGTAAAAACTTCAGACGTAGTGTTAGACGTTGCGCTACATAGCATCCTCCAGCACTCAGACAACGGTGCTGGAAAGGTAAAGTAGCTTTCTCGTACCTTCGTCATTTATGGAGAAACGCGAGTATTCTACTCTGCCTTAAAGGTCGTGTTAACAATTCATATGTAACCGCAGTTTTACTATACGCCAGTGTATCTTGGCCTTTTAGAGTTGATGATTTTAGATATCTACAGGCATTCGACCATCATTGTTTGAGAAGTATTGCACGCGCTGGTTACCAACAACGAATAACTAGCGTTGGCATCCGTAGACGTATTTTGGATCTGCCAATAAGCGTTCCCGTTATAAAAACAAATAAGGCTCCATCAACTTCGTTGGCTCGGTCACTTTTTGCATATGGCCTAAATTCGATTGCTCAGTAGAGCTCTGTTCTCTCATCCAGCTCCAGATTGTCGTAGGAAACAAGGTGGGCAGATTTTCACATAGCAGAAGCAGTTGAAGTCACTTACATCCAAATTGGGTATTAAAGGACCCACTCGTCTGTCAGGATGGGGGTCCAAGTGCGCATTATAGTTCTTAGTTAGAAACCCTTAGCGATATAGTATCGAATCAAGCTCAGTGGCGATCTTGTTGCATATGTATAGTAGAATCATCTTCGTAACCTTCTTTTTTAGTAGGGCCAAGTTAGCTGCGAGGTTTGGCTTGTTTATGACGTGATACAGTGAAATCCGCAAGGAAGCTGTATTGCTGATATTGCCTTGTTCTAATGCTAACGTGGCCATAATGATGTTATGGAGAGGTTTAATTTGCCTCATTTCTGTGAGTTATCCTGATAAATCTACTCATAGTAACTAGATATTCTCTCTCTCGTAAATCTCACTAGTAATTTGTCTAAAATATTATTTCTCTTGTTATTTATATTTTTTTCATTTATTGTGGTTATATGCCAGTGAAACATTAGTCACTTTTGAATTTTGTATGGCTGGGTATGATGATAATGATGGTGAAGTGGTTGGATCTAAAGTTAGTTATTTTCCATGTATCAGTAGCATAAAGGAGGACGACTGACTGCTAATTAAATCGAAAAATATGTGTTAGTTAGCATAAATAACCTGTCAGTTGAAACATATCTTATTTGTCTGAAAATATCGACATAACTAGACAACCCAGGTTGAAAAATTAGTTGGCAACTGGTAGTAGAGCGCCGCAGATCAGGATATTATGCTTTGCATGTGAATGCTCTATAGCGACCGGTTTCAAACAGTTAATTTCGGATCGCATCAGATGAACGCTTCCCGATCACAGTCAATGGAGTTCTGCAGCTTATTTTTCATTTCTGCTAACAGAACAGTATTATCAGTGTACTCGAGGTCAGCATTTGAGTCACTATCACCAATCTCAACTCTGACAAGTGTAAAAGCTACCATTGAAAATACTCCATCGGCAACATAATTTTACAAGGTTGGAAGAAAGCTAGATTTTTATCGAACTAAGGAGCCAGACATAAAGTAATGAAAAATTTTGGCCGGGACGTCATCACAGCGCGCCACCTAACCGAAAACGGCTGAGAAGCACGTAAAATAAAAACGATGGGCTGCTAATACCAGTGATGCAATATGTTTCGCTCTTTTTGACAGCCCCTGATTCCAGCGAATTCGCCACTTCTGCAAAATAGGGTGTTTTGATGTCTATAGTTTAACAAGACTGAGGTCTTATTTCGTCACTACACTCAAAGATTGCGATGTTTTGCTGTAGATTTTAAATGTGATTAACGAGCTTGCTACAAAAACTTTAATTACCCAAATTTATTGAGCAAAATTTACATTGCTAACTGATTGGATATGAAAATACACATCGAAAAGGTTGTTGCGTATCAACTTTAAGCCTGTTTTGATCCTCATTCGCCACGTGGATGGTAAAAAACTCATTGCGAAGCCAACAAGATAGGTCTCGATGTTTTCTTAGTTTCGCAGATTTTGTGTTCGTAAAGAAAGTCTACAACATATATAGTGTCGTGCGTTCTGCTCAAGTAAAAAAGGAAGTGGGGTCGCCTTCACCTTAGTCGTTTTAGCAAGTCGTGCCTGTGAGTACGGCTTTTTGTTCATCTACCAAAATAGCAGAAAAGTGAATCAGACGCTTACAGACATGCAGTTTATGAAATCCCCCTACAGTATTGTTTAAATAGAATCCTATTTCAGGCGGCCCATTTGTATATTCAGCTCAAAAATATTGCCATTTGATCCCAGTTATTCAGGTTGTCGTCACGTTATGAATTATTTGTCAAAATTGGCAAATAATGTAACCGACTGTAAGTTAAATATGAGCGAATACCTCAAAATATAACATATCAATTCAAGTTAATTAACTTTTCTTAAGCAATTATTAATCCCAAAACGCGTAATTTTTAATAGTCTAATAGATTAACTTTAATAATACAACAGTTAGCTACTAGTTGCTGCTGAAAGCTAACGTATATGCAATTGAGTACTAAGTGTTGCGCACATAGTAAAAAATTAGATCAAATATGACCTGAAGGAAAACCAAAAACAGCACGAACGCAACATATAATCTCATGTGCACATTCGTTTCGTGTTTACTGGCGACTTCTCAGTAGGAGCCTTAATTACGCTCCTTAATCACTATATATTTGGCTTAGTAATGTGACAATTTATAAATTAGTCACCTATTTAAAATAAGCATGTTTGGTTGTATTAACATCAATGTATTCAAGCAAACATTGATTTCGCGGATGGTGGTAAGAATTCGTTAAATCAAGTTTGCGAGCTTGAAGTAAACACCAATACCATTGCATTTAACCAGTTGTCGAACAACAATATAGCAAAACTACCATCAGTTACATGTACTGACGCGTTTCGACCTTCCATGATCATCATCAAATTACGATGGCAAACTGACTAGCGAGGATCAAGCTGCAATACCTACATATGGAAAGAAAAATTAGTTATGCGGATCTCACATCTAACAGTTTCGCATACATTGTAATTGACTGGAAATGTCGGCTGCACTATTTATATGCAATTAATGATTATTTAAATTTCCGTCAGACAGTTCTCAATTGAGCGCTGATTATGAACAGAGAATAAAACAGTAGCGGGAAATAAAAGTGGATTTCCTTTGTGAAGCAATGAATAAAAACTGTTCTGCTCTCCATTTCAAGTGCGCAAACTCGACTTAAATACATGTTATCACCACTCACGATGATCGATGTTTGCTTCATATGATGTTCTAACACAAGACAATAATACAAAACTTATGGCTTACCTGAAATTGAGCACAAGCAGTTTCAATTTTCGCAATAAATTGTGTCCGCAAGTTGTTATACTTTTCTACTGAATATGTGTAATCGGTTTGCGCCTTCTTCAATTTCGCTTCCAATTTATCCGAGTCCTTGAAAGCGGATTCGTGCTTACATAATCTGGAATATTCAGCATAACGAGCAATGTAAGCATCCCTTGCCTTGTTTAACTGAAGAGTAGCAGCCTGAAAGCAGTTTTGAAAAACAATTAAATATAGTCCAGTAATCCATAGCGACCACACAACCTGGAAGATTATTTGAATGACCTTAAGCTTATCACCCTATTCGTATTCGACCAACTCAAAAACACTGGCGTCAAATCCAAACCAATTTTCCAACAATCAGTTGGATCACCTGTGGAGACAAGCAACAACATCACCAAAATCACAAAATTATTTACATAAAAACACAATCATAGACAGCGCGAAAAGATCATGTTTCCATATAACAAATCAATATCACCTTAAAACTCAATAAACGAATATAATACAACGAAAGAATTTTAAACATGAAAAATTATAGTCACTCATTCAAACTGAATCCAAGCTAACCACGCAGCTGATATAAATTCTGAATGGACTTTAACTCATCTTTTTCAGAAATCTTAACCACTTAAAATGAGAAAAATTATTTTGAAGATCAGTTCAATCACAAGTTCGATTCAATTATCCAACTAAAACATAAATGTACTGCAATTTAATCAATTATGGTTTTCTAAAATAGAAATACTTATATACAAGCATATTCGACAGTTTAAATTTTTTTTATTGTTGGCTTAACACAAGCATTACGTAAAATAGAAAATTCAATCCACCATCATCACCAACAGCAAAATAATAGCCTTTAAAAGCTGAACCTTCACCGCCGTGTATCCAGGAGAAAAAATAGACAATTAAACTAATAATAATAATAATCGGAATAAAATAAATAATAAATCGAAAAAAAAACCTATAAAAATATAATTCAATTAAGATTTAGGAAACTGACAGTTGGCCTAGGCGAATAGACATACCTAAACAATGCTTATAAATGAGATCCACTAGACCTCTATATAAGACATAGCGTAGGCTCCACTAACAAACAAGACAAGGCAACTCTGACAATAAAGCTTAATTTCGGTTTCTCATATAAAAATACACAAAGAGAGGCCTACATCTCCAGCACAAATGGTATAAGAGGAGCCTATCCTAATAAGGCAACATTAAGCTGTTTTCCGAGAAACTTTACTTTACTTTACTGCGGCTGACTCCTTTTGGAGGATAAGCCGGCTCCATTTTCATGGAGTTTCTTGGGAATTTGGTACAAGTAGTGTCCCCTCACCACTCGGCTTTTTGATCGAGGACGCACCTCTAGCCTTTGCACACCCAAGCGCAGTCTGCAAGGCAGCAGTAAGTTGCATGGTTGCCGGTGGCTGTTGAGAGCTCATTCGCCATTCGGAAGTACGGGGTACTGTCCAGGAGTCCATGTAATCCTGTGGCTGTTGAACCCTTTTGTGGCGGGGAACACACGCCGAGTCATGGTGCCGTCGTCGGGCTCATGTGGTATTTTATAGGAGATCCGATTGCCGGTCGGAAATCCACCACGCCCTGGTGACACCACCGCCATAGCCCCGTTAGCCCATGTACGATCGGCCATCGAGACATGGTTGACACCGTCGTACCACGTTGAGGAGGGGATGGACTTTACGACGGATATATATATATATATATATATATATATATATATATATATATATATATATATATCTTTATTATGTCCACTGCCTTCGAATATCACACAGAATATTTCTAATTAGGAAGAGAAAACACATTAATCTAAAGGTGGATAATGGCCATTTATTTCGAGAATCATTAGTTACTATTGGCTTTTAATGATTGTGCATGATGATGATGATTATGGTTTCCAGAATTGAATTTAGTACACGTCATTCAGAGTGTCATACAATGCAGGTTAGTTACGGAGAATATTTCAGTTGAGCTAAGGACAATTCTGACACCCCATTGTCTGGCTTGAGAAAATTCTGTGTAAACAGAGGTTCGGAATAAATGCCATGTAGATAAGAACCTTGCATTTTGATATGCAACGCATATATTGTAAATTTATTAAACGTACGTGCTGAAGGTTTCTGCCTTCCAATATGTTCTAACGTTCACACACTAAATGCGCTGACTTTAAAGCAAACCCCAAATTTAATGAAAGGTAGTTAACTTGAATTAATTTAAAATTTTGTAAACCGTACATTGGCCGTAAGAGATTTCAAATACGATAATCAAACCTAATTTGGTAGATGAATTAAACTTGCGTGTAATATGCGGCAGGAACAGTGCAGTAGACAGAGTCGCAGATTCTGACGCAAATGTGCTTCGGTCCAAGTTCCCTACGTAGTAGTATTTTAAGTGTTCCAAATAAGGACGAAATCGGTTTACCTGATGAGTTGCTTTTGCTACTCTATATATTGCTTAGTTTATTCTGACAAAGACATACATAATGAGTTTAGTGTTTATGTAAATCTCGAAATAATTAAGTAATACTTGATTGCGCTGGTGGTAATTTCAATTATGTTAATCAATGTTGCGATCATGATATAAACAGAAACACCATTATAGATATACACTTGCCAGTATAAACTAAGTACTGGATTATGTATAAAAGTAAATTCAACCAGCAGACAGTTTCGTTTTTATTAGAAACGATTAAATTACTGTCCAGAATTTAACCGCCGACTGGGGCACATTTGATTTGTAGTTTGGGAATCTACCGCCGTACACTACACACAATTTTCAGTTATATAGTAATTTACGTCTTTAGCTATCATTTCAGTCGGGCATCGGTGTCTGTCATAATGGAGCAGACACCACGCTACCTGTGGTAATGACGTTAAACTGATGGTTTACATAACTGAGGACCAACATTGCGTGGATATTGATAACAACAAAAGAAACGTTGACCAAAAACAGGTTAATATATAACCGAAAAGTTTGAAAAGTGTGCAGCACGAGTGGCGCAGTGGATAGTCACGGACTGCGAAGCAAACGTACCCATGTTCGAGACCAAGCGGGGAAAAATTCCGGACAGTGCTTGAAGAGCTCCCAATAAGGATGAAACAAATTTAAAAAATTGATTGCGCGGTTGGTGGTAACATTTATTTAAATCAAGTTTTTGAGATTTGAAGTAAACACCAATCCCATTGTATTTAACCAGTCGTCGAACGACTTTCGGTAGTTTTGCTATGCTGTTCGACGACTAGTTAAATACAATAGGATTGGTGTTTACTTCAAGCTCGCAAGCGTGATTTAAAATAATATACGCTAATTGTCCACAATCATGAAAAGCGCGACCAGAACGATATCGCCTACCTGTTAGCTGCAACCATTACATGGGCACCGTTGCCTCCGTCACCACCAGAAGGCACCATAAAATTACTACGATACTGTTGCTCGAAAGCAATCGCGCCGTCGCCACCCTTACCAGCCTTGGCAACAATGTTTTTTTAGGTGGATAAACGCTCTGACTGCATCTCCACTGGCTCTTGGCTTCATTCGCCTCTTCCGAGAAACACGTAAAGCCTTTCGCCAATTCATATTTCTCTTGGCCAAAGAAAGCACAGTGCGAATTGGCCAAGAGACCGATATAACATATAATAGTTTTTAGACAATAGACGGTTGGCCTATGCCTCAATCATCTATTGAAGCTGCCTTAGTGGCCTAGCAAACAGGATGTGAAGTTAGCCTTCTTAAAGTGCCAAGACCAACGCAATCAACGTTCCGAAGCAAAATTCGATGGTTATGTTTCTTCTAAAAGCTGGACGACTCAAAAACTTTGCACTTTGGTAATGTCTCCTAATGTTCAAATGGCAAAGACAACACAGACAAAGCCAATACAATTACCAATAAATCCTTACAATGCGCTGGGACATCTCGAAAATATTCGCAGCATAAAGGAGAACTGACAGAATGCTTGACCTGAATATCTTGATTTTACAAATAATCTGCCACAAGAAGCAGCAGCCACTACGTTTATAAATCTCGGCAAAAGTCGATACACCTACCATCACAAGAGATTCTGGGCAAACAAAATCTCCTAGGAATGGCTTAATATTAAAATAAGCCATAAAGTCATATTTCGATGCGTTATGCTCCAAACAGTATGGGAATAATATCCCTTGAGCGCAATTAATGGTTCTATGGAGCACGTGTTCCTATTCTCTCATCAGAAAAACATTGCCCATGCATACCAGATGAACAATTCGGCTAATGCTAACGATCTCCACTGGGAAAGCGTTCTGGATTTTTTTGCAAAGACTTCATTGACTCAATAACTAAATATAATGGGAACAAATAATCATCATATTGAATGCCGGAGCCAAACACAAGAGGTTTAGTAATACGCTTACTAGTGTGAATAAAGGCGGATAAGTCATAAAACTGTGTCAATAAATGAAACCAGTTTAGCCGGTACATCATTGTTAAGCATAGCTCATAATAAAACCTTACGCGACGCGGAATTACATGTGATTATGTAATTCTGAGAAACAAAAATCGATGAGACAAGATAAAAATTCAGCGAAGTGCTTGAATTTGGTTCACGCATCACGTTCTCAGTCGAAATCTTTCCTTAGTTTTCCTAAATAGTTTCTCTTGCTATTTGCAAATCCTTCTGGGGATAAGAGCAGTGACTACCTTAAATGCAGCAAAAGGAATACTAATACTGTAGTAGGTGGCATGAGCGTTTTATTTTGTGAATTAGCAAAACAATGGTACTTATTCATTCATTTGGGATAGATACACCCCTCCAGATCTTGGCAAATAGCTTATACAAATCCTTATGAATCGCCTTTTATTGCTTTCCGTGATGCTGATGGTGAGAACGCTTTGGAAGTTACTCTCGATTAATATACATACATTCACAGAACATTTTAGGTGCATTCTGGCTTATCTTCGCATTGGTATAACAAGCTATAACTAAGATGTCTGGACGTTACCCTAAGACCATTTTATGATGAATTCTAAAATCTTCCTAATGCTAAGATTTTGGTCAAGACGATCCTACGAGCTCCAATTGGTTAGCAACCTCATCTTCCAGCTGCGTATCTTTCCTTCATTTCTAGTTTGGATCATTCATTTCCTTGTTCATTGCAATACCGTTGGTATGAACAAAACTTTTTGACCATGACTAAGGAACAGCATTTTCGATTAGAATCCACAGTTATAATAATCTAAACTTATTCGAAAATAGGCACTTAGAGATTGTGAGGATTCGTTTTTACCTGTTCTGACTGACCAAATGCTCAAAGACTCTACTTTATTAGCGGTGTAACTTAGCTCATTGCTCCTATTAGTTTTAATGTCAATTATTCACTCGAATTACACGAGAAAATATTGATCAAGATTTATAGTCTTTCCGTATGGAAATATAGTTGGTTGACTGCTGTATCGGTGTATTAATTTAGAAAAGAAAACGTGATCCAAACAGTACATAAAAAGGACAAAGAAATATTTTTATTCGCAGCCTTACAGTTAAACTTCTTTTAAAATACTGTTTTTGATTTCTTACTCTTATCTGTAAAATGACATGGATAGTGCTTCCTGCCTTGCAGGTAGAATACCTTCGTTTTCATTTCAATAAAAACTGTCAGTATGTGTTACTTCAGTTGATTCATATGATCTCACAGTGAAATATAAAATAGCGAAAACTTTTTTGACAGTGGTTTACCACGCGACCATAAGATGTTTAAAAATATTTGTAACAATAAACCAACTAAATAAAATGGTCATATAAAGCCCATCGGTAACTTTTCATAAAGCAGAAACTCTCCAAGACAGTGTAGATTGGTATCTTTCTCATCTGCAAAGGACTAATGTAGTCTATAATTCAAGATATGATCCCTAATATTTGCGCAATAAACAGCAATGGAAAAACTCTGTTTGATCTGTATTCCTTCTACTCATTTTGAGATGGATACCTAAATATGCCAAATGGTACATTCACAGCAGTACAAAATGCTGAACCTAAGAAACTTTACACGACACCAAAATGTCTTTACCATTCTATGTACTATTTAAAAGATGAAGCGTAATCACAAATGGTGAAATGAAATCTCTTAAAAATTTATCTGTAACGATAAAAAAGCATTTTCCAGTTGAGAAGTTAATGTACGTATAAGTTAATTCATAATTAAACACAAGTAGACCAAACAAGTTCTGAAATGAAATCCTTAAAATAATTCATCAAAAAAATGTAGAAACGGAGAACGATGATAGATCCTAACTTTTAAAAAAGATGAAAGCGATGAATGAAATGTTAAATTAAATATAATTCACTCATTCAATATACCGATTCGTGAACGTCTTATCATGTATGGATAGAATGACTACACAGTTATTATTATTATATTATTTACTTATCTCATTAAAACGTGACACAACATTGCTGCAGTGAATAGCTGAGCAAGCCTGAAGCTCTCCGCTAGTGACATCGACCCCTTAGGCAATTAGAACAGCTTACCCATGGCGGACTAATTCTAAGAAAAGCTGCTCGTTAATCGGAGGCATTCTGTCTGACGCTCTTATTGCCCCTATTATACTGAACTCCTCCCACTAAAAGCTAGCTCGTATATATGTTTTAACAAACCACACCCAACCAAACGAAGCCCTAACGCGACGTTCCAGATTTCATCCGATAAGTAACAAAGTACACCAATGGTCTAAAGTCCCTACTACCGAAGAATGTCATGACCAGTGCGTTGGTACACAAACCGTCACCAGCGAAATCAAAGATGATTTGCCCTGCCTTTGCAGGTTTTAAACTTAAGAGATTCGTGGCTTAGCGAGCCACTTAAGTATATCTTGCAGTATCCTCTTCTTACGACGTTAAAAACCCCCCTCCGGGAAATGGGCAAAACACATTCCGAACTGTTCTCGCTGCGAATCGCATCCACACCCTCTCTCGTGGCGCTGTATCAGTCCAGCTCTTTGAGTCTAACAAGAGCAAGATAATGAAAGTCTAGGCTGTTGCTGAACACATAATTCGCATCAATAAGCGCTCCAGCCGCCGCTGTAAGATTCGCGTACGCTTTTCCTCCCGGATCTAATAATCTTTCCCCGGAACACTCTCAGCAATCCCTACCAATTGCAGGTCACTCACACCAAACATCAATCAGCTGCGGACAATTCTATCTTCAAACAATCTAGACACGTACTTTTATGTCGAAATGTCGCTGTCTCCTACGATACATTGTGATTAACATTTACTCATTCGAAGCGAGAGAAGTGTTGGCCGATGTGGTCAATTAGCTTCATATGCCCGGTCTAGTCTCATAGCGTATATCTTCCTAATTAGCATCTTCCACCTATATCCTGCGCATACGTACGATGAGCAATTTGAGCATATTTTAAGACGCGCGACACCCTTGCACGTAACTCAAGATTACGCACCCTGTCAATTGTCCGCGCTATTGGACTCCACCGTATATACGTCCATATTAAACAAATGATCAACAGGCAAGATCTTGGAATCGAAAGACGCATTCGAACGGCTCATTAGTTCCGTAAAAAATTCGCAAATATAAAAAAAACAAATATTCGAAAAGTCCAAAAACGAAGACATTCATTTCTCAGGTTCGAATAACTCCAGCTTCGCGGCAAATATCTGAGCTATCTGGTGAATTACCATTCTATTTTCACTCCATCTACTGAAATGTCCGATAATGGGGTCACCGAGAATCTTCATTAGCCTTAATTTTCGATGGCCCTGTTCGTTCAAAAAATCAGATACATTATATCTAAACACCAAATTTATCAATATCGTTGTTAACAGATGTCTCAGAAATATCTATATTTCCCCTAAGTGGCTTAATTTGATAATCTTAACTATCCCGAAAAAATGGCATTTTATCGATCTTCACATTTATAGATCTCCGCCGAATATCTATATTCCTTGCTTTCACTAAAATCTTCCACAGGATCATATATAATATAATTTACCCTACCATTACGTCAAGAGAGTTTCTATCTTCTTGACGAACAAGAGGGCATCCTAAGTTGGCACTATTGTTCCACCAATTTAACTAGTGTTCATAATCACTGTTGCTTCTCCATTTCTAATGGTCATGAATGCACTCGCCTCGTTTTAGATATCTCAGAGGCATTCGATTCAAAAATGAAGAGAAGAGAGTTGACCGTCGATGTCTCGTGGTCATTCTTCCTTACCTTCTAGCAATGTCTTATGTTCGCGCAACAAAAGGCATCAAACCCTTCACAGGGCATTGACATCCTGATACTTCGCAAGCTTTATTCTAATCAATTTTATCCTAGTCAATTGAAATGTATCTTCATTCAAGAGGAACTGACATGAAGTTGCTGAAAGCACTTACATTTCTCAATTTCTAATAGACCCATAATTATCATTATCGGAAAACAATTTTGCTAGTCACTATTTCACTCAACCATATGTAAACACACTTTTGAATTGTATCTTAACCTTATCAACTGTCGGGCCAAACGGCCTTTGTTGACAAACAAAAACATTATTATCATTAACCATTGACGTTTTTCCAGTACTACTTTAGAAAAGTACAAATTTTCTGTGAAATATTATTATTTTACAATGATAAATAGATGTGACAAAATGCTAGTTGTTATTGATACGAATAATTCATGAAAAGTCTGATGTTAGCAACTCTCAATAAACAGTAAAGTCGTTCCTCTTTAAATTCAGGATATATAAATATAGCATATATTTCATTAGGAAGAGAAAAAACATTTATCAACAAAGAGGATAATAGCAGGTTTATTTCGAAAATACTCAACAACACATTTTATTAAGTGGCTGATATCTAGTCTGACTTACAGTTATCTTATATGCGTGAGTGTATGGGTCATTATCATTTCATTACAGAGCGATATTTGATATCTGGTTATTCTAGTATCTGGGGATTGTGTTTTGACAAAGTGCTCGCTTTGTTTGCTGTTACGTGTACGAATGTTTTCCCCTTATATGTTGTCTTCCGTTTCACTTTATGTAGTCTCATTTTGAATGATGCCTACACACAGAGACAGGTAGAAATATACGCACATAGAAGTAAAACTGAAAATTATACTAGATTTTCACCGACTTAATCAAATAAAACCAAATTTAAAAAAAAATGATTGTAGTGTGTTGGTGAATACTCCCGAAATAAACTGAATATTATCCACTTTTTGATGAAATATACTTTCCCTTCCTAATAAAAATTATACTGTGCAATATTCAAAGGCAATGGACATTATAAAGATTATAATAGAACGGGGACAACCCTTTAGCCGTAAGGAAATAAATACTCGTATAGCAGCCAATTGTGTGAGTGCCAAACTTCTATAAGAAATTACGTTCTTCAAATCGTGCTAAAAATCAGATGTGGTGCAAAAAGGAGTCCTTCATTAATGCAGAAGAAATAAGCGGAAACCTACGAGTAAGCTAATAAGCCGCCTATTGCTTAATGACATCGATGACAGCCAATCAAAACTACAAGATGCTAAGAGAATTATTCAATGCTCAGTAGTTAACTTGCAAGGTTGAATTAAAACGAAACCAATGCCTTTATAATGAAGATAGGAACGCCAAATAAAACAACAGCTGGCAAAGAAGTTAAAGAACTAAGAAAGAGATTAGGACAAATTCCCTCCTCATTCTAAATTTCCTATTAATCCTGATACATAGATTCATAATTTTTCAAGCGCAATCTTGTTATAATACTAGAAATAATTACAATCATGAGGAGAAAATTTCTGCATCATTAAGAGAAATCTAAGCGAACGTGACATTATTGATATCCAGGCTGGATATGAAACTTTCTACAATGAATTAACAAAAAGCATCGCCCACCAAGCATTCAATAACCAAAGCACGAAGGTTTAGATAACTTGCTTTCAAGAGCAATACAGAAGGAATTTAAAAGAAGTCAAATCTGTAAAAAGAAACATAAACGAATAAAGAAAATTACAATCAGATAAAAATATACGACTTGCCACAAAAGACCAGTTATTATATTTGATACCGACGCTTATAGATTATTCATGAACGATATCATAAATGATCAATCAAAATTCAAGCCAGACAGAAAACAGATTTAATATTTTCTAATTGTTGGACCTGCTATTAACAACTGGACTTACATGTAATAATGGCAATGTGCAGTAAGTTATTAGCGTATTTGCGAAGCTTTATCTGGTCCCTCAACCTAACTGAATTAACCAGTGTTCCCTCTTAGCTACATAAATACAACTCGTGTAAAACATTTCGTGCCCTATTCCATAATTCACACTAATTTGGACAAAAATCTAATAATTTAAACAGCATTTACATATAGTATAATATTTCATTAATATAAAAAAACTTGTGTTATAACCATTTATATAAGCAAAATATTTACATACACAAAAAGCTATTTCAAATTCTCATCTAAATATAATTTTAGCAATGGTACATGGTGAAAATTTAAAATATATCAAATAAAATGATCATAGTAGCATAGTTACTTGAAACGAGTTAACCAACTCAATTGTACTTGATTCCTTTTCCTTGATGGTTCTTTCACGTTTTTTATATTCATCGAGATATTTTTGCACTGATTTATGCAGATTTTGTTGTTCAACAAAAACATTTGAGTGGATTTGGCTTTGTTGTTCTAATGTACGCCGCAGTATATTCCACAGAGGCTTAAAACTGCTAGTTGTCTGATAATTCGCAATTTGCCGCGATACTTTAGACAGCGACTTCTGGTAGTTATCCTCAATAGATGATGCTTCTCGTAAAAAATCCAGAAATTCGCTTGTAGAACGAATGTCATTTTTAAGATTCTGGAAAAGTGCATCTAATCCCTGATTTCGTTCACCCCAGAAGTTTTTAGCAAATATGCACAAATCTGGTAATACGTCAGTCATATTATAATTTCAAGTTTCCTAAGTTTTTTAGCAGTTCATTCTTTTATTTCGCATCATTCTTAACTAACGTTTCTATAAATAATGATAACTGAAGTAATATGAAGAAAATTAATATAGATTTCCATATAAAATTTTACGAGAAAAACATTCTCAGGCGGAAAGGCCGTTTTAAAATTTATGCTACAATATTTTAAAAACGACACTATTTATTTTATGAAACTATTGTGTCTTCTAAACATCGGCTGATTTGTAAGCGACAAAAATAACTTCATCGCATAAACAAATAGATTAATTATGAGACGAGTCTGTAATGTAAAACAATGCAGCTTCAAGTAAATGCCGTACGACGTTACAAACTCGGTTAGAGTGCCATAACATAAAGTGTTATTACCGTTGGGTGGCCCATAACAGGGTCGTGTAGAGGATGTTGAATCCTCCGCCTTTTATAAAATGACCTTGAATGATAAATTTAAACCACCATAGCTGATTGTAACAACTTTATTTAAAAAGAATTTTTTCTTTTTATTTTCCAGAACATTCTTTGTTTAAAGACTTGATTTTTAAAATTGTGCGCTATTTTCAGTTTTTGAGTATCGTGCTTCCGAGCTGGTTGTAGATTTTCGTTTGCTGCATTTTTTTAAACATTTCTCTCCATAATAAACGATTACAACATTGCACAATATAAACTTTTCAACACTTGCCTTGTGTTCTGATATAATATAACACTGAGGAGGAGTCTTGGAACAGGTAATTTATTTATTATTGTGGGTCACGTACACATCAAAGCAGATTATTGCTGAAGATATAGCTTTCCAACTTTCACCTTCCAAACGCCACTAGTAAATGTCAATTTAAGTATCATAATTCTTGATCATGATTGCCGATATTAAATTAGAAGATGTATTTCATTTAGGGCAGGACCTAATGGACTTAAATCTTATTGACACAGATAACAATGTAGGCAAAACAGACTCTACTGTGAATGTTAGGACTTCTAGCGAACTGGCATCTATGGGGCTTACTAACACCAGTAGGTTAGGGGCCTCAACAAAATTTGGCGACCACGCCAGTCCAAGTATATTTAGTCTACCAC